>VWZV01011134.1:175034-225034 GCA_013397155.1 Irena cyanogastra
ATTTCTTCAGTTCTACTTTCACATTTACTCATTTGTTAAGTAAGAAAACAAAAAAGTGAATTGGCCGTTTTGTCAGATAAAGGGACAAAAAAACAGCCTGTTGTGCAGAGGTGAAGAAAAAGTGTCTCTAAACTTACACTGTGCAGTTGCATTTCCCAATTCACTTCCAGTGTACAGGCAAGATCCATGCAATAAATTATGCTTGTGCAGGACAAAGATATGTATCTGTACAACTTATCTCCTTATTACAATTGCATCGTCTGCACATTGATCTCCTTCCCTGGAGATTTTAATTCTAACATGAGCTGTTTCTGATACTTATTCTTCAGGACAGGCCTGCCAAAGATGCGTTTTCATTCTCCTGTACGTGAAGTAACCTATCAAAATTATAAATTCAGCTGCCCGGCATACATGTCACAGAACAACTAATCTATCTTCGAATTTCTATGGAAGTTATCAGCTGTTCAGAGTGGGAATATTTTCTGTAGAGTCATATGGTAAAATTACCAAAACTTACGTTGCACAATACTTGAAATAATGAAAAAAATTAGCTTTTTTACAAAGGACCAAAAGTAACTTGCATGTCTCCATGCAAAACATTATGTCATTTCTCACTAACAGAAACCAGTGTTGCTTGTATCTCTGGGAAATTCTATTCTCTCTAGTCAAATAGATTCTTTTTTCCTAGCCCCGTACAGTTCTTACATTTAAGGAGTTAAGGACACCATCTCTTTTGTGTAAGAGAAAACTGGAAAATCACCTAGAACAGAATTTTATGTGCCACGAAGCTTGGATGTATTACCAGATAATATGGGAGCAAACTGTACATGCTGAGAGAGAGCAAACATTTTTTTGTCCCATATTTCTTAAAATCTTGGTTGTTTGAAGAGGAGGCCACAGGGCAGGGTGCTGTGGACATACTGTTGGGAAAGGGAGGGGGAATGCACACCAAAGGGATGATAAAGTAATTTTTAGCAGCGCAAACAGAAGAGGCAGTGGGGAAGGAACAGGCAAAACAGTACACTGAGCAGAACAGTATTACATTCACAAAAAAAAAAATAGTGGTAAGGTCAAAGAGAAGGAGAAGAAACTTTGACTTTGAAATTTTGCCAAGAGGCAGCCTTTGGTAATCAAGGCAATTCCAGCAGAGCACAGAAATGAAAGCCAACTGGAAAAGATTCATTAGAGTTTAAGTAACTTAAGGTAGTGGTGACAGACTGCCTGTCGGATTAATTTGGAAGTAAAGGAAATGTGGGAAGGCAAGCAGGAATGGGGCATGAGTTTACAAGAACTTCCTTCATCTTGGCCACAGAAAGAAGCTAGAGGACAGTGAGAGGCATTGGAAGAAAATAAGCAAAAGGCAAGATCTTGCAGAAACAATGTCTGTCCTGTGTAGAAATTGTCCATTACAATGCCAGAAAGGAAAACAGAAATTGAAACTCTCCTATATGAGAATCTGCTCTCCCTCTGGCTTCACAGCATTGCTGAATGCAGAAAGAAGCTTTTGCTGCCATTTCAGACACAAGTCCTATGGGCTGATCCCATGAGCGCCCTCAACTCTCGCTGAAGTCAATGGGAGTTAAGGGCATTCAGCACTTTCCAGGGTCAGGCCTTGTATCACTTAAAAATAACTCACCAACATTAAACATCATTAAAGAAACTAATGCTCATTAACTAGCACTAGACCACTGGGAAAGGATCAATAGTTGTCTCCAAAATCATCTTACCTCTTACAGTATATGCATACTCTACTTAATGACAGTGAAGGATGGTGACACTGAATGATAGGTCACTGATAACACTGAATGGGAAAGACTGTTTCTTAATTAATCAGGACAGTATTAGCAAAGAATTCCACTTAATAGGGGTACATTTGGGGGCCTAACCAGGTGATTAAGGAATGATGTGCTGACCCTTGGTGAAACAAAGTGGCAGCTTAAGAAGAAATGCAAGGACCACTCTTTTTCATTCTTCTGGTTTTCTTCAGAGCAAAGTGCTTTATTTCACCTCACACTTCTCAAGGTATTGCTTTTCTTTATTAGCTCTTAGTAACTAGAGTAAATTCATAACCAGCCAGGCTGATTCTGAGCCTGCCAGTGGAAAGGGTTCTGTGGTGTGGCACCAACATGATGTTGTATCTGAACTGAATGGCTCTTGTTCTGCAACTCTTGCTTAGGGAAAGCTGCTACCATGTTTAACCGGAGTTGTGGTTTCCCTGATGGGATATAGAGGCCATTTTTTGGCAGAGTGCAAACAGGACAGGCTTTTATGGAATCTCCTTGTATGAAGACTATGAACATTATTTCCTTTTTCTGATCCAGAAAGATCTGGATTTCCTTCCCATCAGGATCTACATGTGGGAAATCACAGACACGCCCAGCATAGAACACTTTTTGCAGCCTTCAAGAGATTGTCTCATGGCCATTTTTTAAGGAAAAAAAAAAGAAAAAACAGCACAATCTCATCTGCATTCCACTGGTACCTAATGACCCTCCCCATCTGACTGAATTTATTGTAATCCCTATAAACCTAAATCTCAAAGAATTCCAATGCCTTGCACATCTCTCCTGTTCTAATTTATGAGAACTTGGTAATGTGCCATCTGGAGGTTCCACTGCTTTTGAGGCACATGTTCAGCCCACAATGGAAGCCAAAAGGAGAAAGAAATGAAAATGCAGGGGAAGGAGAAGATCTGGCTCCAAGGAACAAGTGTCATGAACTCACACAGACAAAAACTACATTTCAAAAAAATCAGTTTTAACTTGCATGATCGGCACATACACAGCTGATAACCCAGGGTCTCAACTTAAGGGCATTAGCAGCATTACAGGGCCTTCCTTCCACAAGGGCAAAATGTTCTTGAGCGATTTCTGCAATGTATTAGACACAAATAGGTTTTTCCTCAAAACTGAAGTCATGTCAGGCTTCTTGCTTCACCTCTTTTAATTTTCCCTGAACAAATGTATTTATTGTGGAGGTTTCAAGTAAATTTTCAATTCACACACTTTTCCTGAGAGACAACAAAGGGCTTGCTGGAGGGAGCTTTTAGGCTGATTGGCTGATCTACACCCAGGCCATCAAAGGTCTGAGGCCTATTTTACTCTGAAAAAATATGCCTAGATTTTATTCCTTTTATAAAGCTACTTAAACAAAAATAACATTGAAAACTGTATGTCACTGAAGTCATAATTACTAACCTATGAAAAGAGCAATTCAGCTGTCAGGCTGAATCACATCAACAAGTTAGACACAGTACTGGGAAGCATATTAGATCACAAAATAAGTTAAATCATCCTATTAATACCAAAATAATCAATCCTAACACAAACGGATTTGCAAATTCATCCTAAAGAGGGTATTAAGAAGGCAGCTGTTCATTCATAACATATACCAATTACAGAGTATCTTAATGTTGAAACAAAATCATCCTCTAACATTTGATCCATATCCCTGGCTGTTCCTGCACACAGCCAAAAGGCTCAGCGAGTGCACCTCTGGCCAGGCTCTGCCAGTGCTGAGCACAGCACCAGGGGGGCTCTGCTGGCCAGAGGAGACTTTGGAACCACCAGCACCGTGTGTGCCACCTTCCCTTCTCTGTTCCTCTCCTCCCTTCTGGGCCAGCCATGGCAGAGACACCTTCTGCACCCCTGGGGAGCTCGGGGCAGGCAGGGCAGGACTCCTGCAACTCCTCTCTGGGCTGAAGGAGAGGCTGCAAAGGGAACAAACCTGGGGAGATATTCTCACACTGAGAATGGTGAGGTGGGCTTTAGCTGTAGTCATTAGCACCCCATGCAACCACTAATTCTTGTTCCATCAGTCTGGTTCCCTGAATAGCTACCTTCATGGTCTGTGCCAAAAGCTGGATCTGTTTCAAAGCAGGAAGTTCAAATGGGCTAGGAAGGCTCCCTGTAAATGAAAGATAATTTTAGAAAGGGAAGATTTTACATTAAAATTTAATTGAGAGTTGTAGTCACAAACTTTGCAACTCCTCCTCTTTTCTGGGCTGTAGTAAGTCAAGACCTGACAAGTCCCATGTACTTTTCTTCTGGGTTCAGGAAGAGGCTGAAGACTGATTATCTGACTTCTCCTCACACACCCATATTGCAGGCTCGGAATGAGCAGTTTTGCCTGAGATGTCTTCTCAGTCAAGGCACTATCCTGCTTGTTCTCACCTCCCTGAGAATTTCATCCAGTTGACACAGAAAGGTGCACTATGCTCAGAATAGAGCATATTTCTCTTGGATCAAGTCCTGAAAACATTATTTTAGTAAGTTGTTTAAAAACAGTTGGCATTTTGAAGACTGTGAAGAGTCTGCAATTTTGACCTTCCCTTTGCCAAACACCAAAAAGGGAAAAATCTAATTACGAGATCATGATGGGTTTTGGACACTATATTAGCAAACCAAAAGGCACATAAAAATGGATTAAAAATAGTAGCTTTAACACTCAGGAGAATTCTCTAAGCAGAAAACTGTTGAGGAACACTCCTCACTTTACTGGGAGTGGAGACACTGTACAGCAAAGCCTATGAGATTCACCAGGACAGAGAAAACAATTTAGGTTCATCCAGATGCAGTACTGGCAAAGTGCTCAGCTGGCAGCACTGTTTTCCTGCCCTTTTCATTGGATAGAGCACAGAAGCAACTGAAGCAGGACAAAGGCATTGCTGAGAATGAGGAGAATCCATGGGACCTGTGCAGTGGGAGCTGTAAAATCAAATTTTTTAATGTCAGCTATTATCAGTGGTACTTTCTCCATCGCACAAATGAGCCAAAGGAACATATGAAAACAAAACAGACTACATGAAAAAGAGGAAACATCACACTTCAGAGGTTCCAGTTCCCACAGTGGTTTTTACCTGCCTAGGATCCCTTATGACCAGTGACTGAGCCCTCACAACTGCCGTGGTGACCCTAAATCACAGCATTCAGTACAGTCTGCCATACTCCTCCTCACTCCATCAAGGGTTAGCAAAAAAAAAAAAAATTATTAAAACCCACTTTAATTTCTTTCTGTGACTTCTTGATCTTGTGAAAAGCAGTTCAACACCTACAGAATACCTTCCCTAAGGAGATAA
The DNA here is from genome assembly GCA_013397155.1 of Irena cyanogastra. Classification (NCBI taxonomy): domain Eukaryota; kingdom Metazoa; phylum Chordata; class Aves; order Passeriformes; family Irenidae; genus Irena; species Irena cyanogastra. The sequence continues at coordinate 180,112 of VWZV01011134.1, forward strand.
CTGTACAAGCAAAGTTCAAGTATCCCATCATTGATTGCATGTGTTTCATACTAAGCTCCTTCCACTATAATGCACTTCCTACAATAGCTGATAGATTTTTCCAGTCTTCCTCTGGGAGTCCTAAATGACTTTGCTATAGAATTGTAAAAGCTCTTTTTCCTTCACTGACAAAACTCAGTTCCTGAATGAAATATTTGAAAATCTTTAAAGATATTTTTAAATACATGTTGAGTCTCTTAAAAGTAAGGAAATTGTGCAAACAGTAGAACACAGGTGGTGGTACAAGAACACACTAAATTGCTGTGGCAGTTTGATTTTCTAACCTCAGGATACCACAGGTTGTGTAAACCCAAATCAAAATTCTCTGTGTACACTCTTATCAACCACTATGTTTATTCTGATGCAGAGGCCTTCATTCCAGCAAGCATCTCTGTCCAGAAAAGTATTGACATTTGTGCTTAAATTTGAATGTACATCCCATTCAGCAGGTTGTAAAGGACATTTAAGCACCTGTATGCCTAAAAAGAGACTGACAGAGGGCATATCTGAGTCAGAATTTTATTAATGTTCCCTGAAGGTTATGTAAGATCAAATGGGTAGATTAACTTGGCATTGTATTGCAGTGACTATGTACAACGTTTGGGAAAATGAAACCATTAATGAGATATCAACTGAATATTTTTTCTATATGTTTTATTTCCCCAAATGAGGTCAGCACACATGTGGATAATTGCCTGAAACAATATAATTTTTGTTTAACTTGTTTAATTGTTCTAGGTAACTTGTTTGTTCAAAATAAATATGCAGTTAAAAAAAAAAAAAAAAGGCTGTGTTTGGACCCATAGGAAGCCCTTCCTTTATGATTAACACTGCAGTCCCTGCTGGCAATGCTCTGGTGGCTGGACTTAACAAACACAAAACCAAAGGCGGCTGTTCCGACTTTTCAGTTTAAATAATCTGGAATTATGTGACAGCCATCTTCTCTAACAACTTTCTCTCTGGGAACGCAAAACAGATTCATATTAGTTCCTTATATTTTTATTTATCCATTTATTTATTATTTATTTATCCATGCATTCATCCCTTCTTTTGCCATCTGTCATAGAACTAGCTGAAAAATTGAATGCTATGATCCTGTTTTGATAACTATTTAGCATTAGTTATTTATGGGGAAACCCACCCAGTTCCATATACAAATCATAGGAGACTAGGCAGACTCCTGAAAATATTGAGATAAACTTCTTTATGAGTATACCAATAAAACTGCAACTAGCTACAGTGTTGGTACTAAACCCAGATTTCTGGATTCCTTCTGCTGAATAGAGCACAGAGTTTGCATCTTAATGCTTGGCCGAGCTCTCCACTTGAATTCTCATGTAACATCTGTGTGCAGACTTGGCAGGAGAAGCCCAACATGCTGGGCAGTACATGAGTCCTCTGCACCATCTTGCAGGATTAGATCCATATCCCAAGATCTGACACAACCCAGAGAGCATAGAGCTCTGCCAGATCCACACTTGTGCTCAAGTAAACATCTGGCTTTTCAAGACCTGCCAAGGAGAGATCTCTGGCTTCTCTTCTCAGCCAACCCCAAATTCGTGCCAGTCACCATAAAGGGGTGCGAGCTCTCGCTAGTGTACACGTGTTCAAGGAGCTGTACTGATGTTACAGGAGCTCCACCAATTGCTCCAGTGGATGCTCTTGCCCAAAGCACTTCAGAATGCTGAAGCCTTTAAATTCATAGCTCTGTGTCACTTTAGCGGGGTTTTCAATCTCTCATTTTAGCAAAATAAGTGCCACTCCAAGTCTGGATCACGTTCCAATTATTCTCACAATAGTGGACGCTGTAAGGAAACAGTGGACATTCTGCCATGTGGAACAATTACATCTTATACAATCAGACAGGAAAGGAAAGGCGAAAGAAAGCAACTAAATCAACACACTGTGCATCCATTCATTTTATCGTGTCATTTAACATGTGGTCACTCATGTGATCAAGACAGTAACTGGCATTTTTCCCAGTTAATTCACCTCTTTTCTCTTTGTCCTCTGTTGTAGCACCAGTCTTTCAGCAAGATTTCAGGTTGCAATCCCCTTGGAGAATGAATGGTCTTTATTAAGTGTCTGGAAAAAACCAGCAATTTATTAGTACATTGAGACTAATTCTAGCTCTACCTTAATCAAATAAAGAATCACAATAAAACAACCTGAACACCTCATTTCAAATTGACTTAAATATTTTTTATTTCTTTTTTTCTCTTTATATAAATTGCCAATGCAATTAAGTCCTATAGCTGTAACAGCTGTCTAAGTAACTTCTGAAAAAATAAGTTGGTTTTTTTTTTCCTGAGGTTTGGTGGTTACAGTGATGTGAACTGACTAATACTTAACAGAGCTTAGCTGTGAATCATTCACTGCAAATAAAAGGCAAGGCACGCAAATGTTCCTATGCATGTTCTTCTCAATTATATTTCCGAGGACGTCCACTTAGTTTTGATATCCATTCAGCATTACATATTTGAAGTCTAGACAAGGGAAGTCTAGACATCCATAGTGCCCTGTCATGTTTTTTTACACTATTTTTGAATCTAGATGCACCTTCAAAACACAGAAGGCTGTTATGCTTATTATGTCGATGCAAATATATTTAGCTGTAACTGATACCCATTGCATAACAGAATTTTCTGAGGGCAGCTGTGCTATATGGAGGGGAAGGCTGAGAAATCCAAACTGAAGTGCAGGCAGGCAAACCCTGTTGTTGTGGAAAAAATCAAGAATAATGAGTAGTTCCCAATCTGTGTACACCCAGGTGGATTAAGGTCTTTTAAGAATAGGGAGAAAAGTTTTTCCCCTCTTTTTCCCCCCTTCCTTTATATTGTTTCATTACTTGGTAAAAAATTAGTAAAGGTAGGAGACTTTGTTTACACACCTGAAGTCCAGGAGGATGGCAATTCCCAGAGCTACATTCTACCTGAAATGTTCAAGGACATGCAGCTACCACAGTGGGCCTCTGACTGTAAGACAGACAGCTCCAGGCACAAAGCTGCTGTATAAAACTGTCTACATCTACCTAAATTAGAACTGACAACCAGCCCTGGTTTTATAATGCTGAGTTCTCAACTTTTGGACACCAAAACCTATCCAGAAAAGGAAACAGAGCGCATTAGATTTATAATTTTTTTTTTTGTTGCTTTTGGGCATTGTTTCTTCTATTTCTTCTCCTCTCTTTTTTTTTTTCCCCACCCTCATTTTAAAATATAGCATTTGATACACCATATTTTTTGCTCCACTGTTGGTTTTGGTAAAGCCCTTTAAATTTAAGCATTTAATTCTAAAAAAAATACAACTGAAAGTTTATCTTGATCACACTTGAATACGCTACAGTGTTTTCACTAAAAACAGAGCTAGTTAAGGACAGGAGTTAAATTTCATAGTAAACCACTGAATTAAAAGGAAACAGAAATTTAATAACAAACCTCTGCATTAAATAGAACCAGCAGGTAAAACAGAGGGCTTGAAGAGAGATTCCTGGAGCTACTTTGCAGACTTTGCTGAATTATCACTCCTATAATGAGTTCAAGAAGACTAATGTTTCAAAAATAGCTACTAATTTCAGGTGCCAGATTTCAACCTTCTCCAAAAATTGAATAATTTTGAGGTTCTGTCTAATCGTAACTCCCCATAAATTGGCTGTCTGGGGATTCTGAAAATGAGGAATTACAGACAACTGATTTTATCTGTTTCACACTTAGCCATAGGCATTTTGATTGAATTTTCAAACTAAACTTACTTTTGAGAAAAAATATTACATAATAATTCACTAAATAGCTGTTTATTAAAAATTGCCATGAAATTTGGTAGGAATAAGAACATGGACTGAAGAGTGTGACTGTATGTTTGTGAACACAAATTCCACTCCTAGAACTTTTAAAAATCAACAGAGTTGCTAGCTTACCTCAATAACTGAAAAATGACGTTACAGCTAATTTAGGTTGGCTTTTTTATTATTATTTTTGTTTTGTTTTGTTTTTTGAGGGGGCAGACATTTCTGCTTATGCAAATGTCTTCTTTATTTACTTAGAATAAACAACAAAATGAAGAACCTAACAAAGACTGCTCACAATTTCTTTCAGTTTTTGGTGGTTACAGCTCTGTCACAGATGTTTGGTTTTCAGGCCTGCATTATTACATCTTTGTTTATAAAATAAGCAAAAGATTCCAGGTGAAGTCTTGCATTACTCTTTCTTCTGCAACACGTTTTGTTAGCAAGCCCTGAGTAGTATCTAAAATAGTGTAAATCATCAGTTTTTAATCTGGCAGGAAGTAGATAGTGGCCCATTAAACTTTCGTAATTAAATTTCCCCTGCACTCCCCCATAGAACCATTATCTGAGTTTTCTAATTAACACAAGAGGAGGGAGTCAATTCAGAGTGATGGGATCTATAGCCATCCCCTTTCATTTTAATGGCCTTTAATAAACTTTTATTACTATTGATATTGATAATTATAATACACCCTTTCCTCTGCAATGTGATTCTATGGGCCTTGTCAAAAATTGAAAAATTCTTCCTCAAAGTTGGAGCACAGCAAATGACTGTGTCCTCAAACACCCAGAATCTGGAGCCAACAACACCAGTGAGGAAAAAAAGACAAAGCGTGGGCAGGACCGGAGCCAATGTCCTCTCTCACACAGATTCCAGCAGGTTATGCCTCGGTCCTGGTCTGCCACAGCCCTCTGCTCTCGCAGCAGGGCCTCCCCCAAACAGGCTGACACAAATGCTGAATCATGAGGTGGTTTCATGACAGATAAACACAAAGAATTATGCAGAGTTCATTTAACTTCTTTTACTTCCAGCCTTACAGAGGTCAGATACTAGAGAAGAGGATTAGCTGTCATGACACTTAGTCCTTCCTTAGACTTCTCCCTGTTGCCTTTTATACTAACTAAACATTTGTACATGGATCTTTTATTGGCATGTCACCACTCCTAACCTCACCACAGCCTCAGAGCAGCACATCTCATATCTCAGTGATCCCCTTTCAGGTGAGCAATTATGTTCCCATCAGCACTGCAGTGACAGAGGCTTCACTGATGGAATGAGATTCAAGCTGGAGCAGAAGGACCTCCCTTCTGCAGGACTTGGAAGGGAAAAGGCACTCTGCCTCCCAAAACAGGGGGTACCTGTATAATTGAACAAGCCCCTGTGTGCACCTTCCTTGCTGCCACCAGCTGAGGTCTTCATGACATGAGGTCAGGTGTGGGCTCTGCTTGCCAGCTGCACTCTGAGCATCACAAAGCAGTTCTGTCTCAGGGCTCTGGGGGCACACAGCTATTGCTGATGGTCTTCCCTTAAGTCCACAGGATTACTCTGAGCCTAAAACTCAATGTGTGGAAATAATCTTTAATGGGAACACCACTTCTCACCCCATACGGTCCTCAGGCATGCACACAGCTTCAACCAGGTGAGCATGGCTACAACTGCTCCTTCACTGCCACCTGTCTGGGTGTCCCCTGACCCCTGCACTTCCTCTGGGGCTCTCCAGTACCAGGAACTTTGGCCTGTGGGTGTTGGACAGTCCCAGCCAGTCTGGCTCCACTGCCTGACCTTTCCAGCAGTTCCACTGGGCACAGCAACAAACCTCTCCTTCCAGCAGAGCACCAACGTTCTCTCTGGAGAAATGCCTGGTCCCAGCTACAATTCTCCTCATTCTGGTCTCTACACCCAGATCAACAATACAACATCAATACTGGGTGCTCTGGATCTTGGGGTTGTATTTTATGACTCTTCAAAGGTGATTTTGGAGACAGGTTTGAAGTTGGATTAAGAAGTTCTAGTTGGGGTCATTTTCAGCACTATTTTCTTATTGCAGGTTATGATCCCTGAGATAATTTTAAACACAAGTTGCTTATATAACTACGGGCATAAAATGCAGAAAAATGCAGGGAAAATGCCTGAAAAATTATTTTAAGTCAAGACTAAGAAATTTTTTTTTTTTTCCAAATACAAAAGGTAAAATTGTGATTTTAAAACCTGTGATTCAAACAGATCAACTCACAGGTGAACCATATTGCTTTATAAAAAGGTTGCTTTATAAATAGCAGAGAGTCATTGCTTACTACCTTCAAAAGACTTGGCAGTTAATACAATTGCAAAATGTGACTAATGCATTTCCTATAATATGAGAAAAAAAATCTTCAATTAATAACTACACTCAGCCATACCTGATGGCATCCTAAATTTAGATTTGTTATAAAGCCATTAAATTGAATAAGAGAGATTATTAAAGAGCCAACTTTTATTTCTGTTGTTTGAACTACTGATGAGCTAACGATCAGCATTTAAGCTCAAGTTCTCCAGGTGCGACCAGAAATATTTCTGTAGTAACTTCAAAATATTTGTGTGATGTTTGTGAGCAAACTTTGCATGTCCCCTCCACCCCAGGACTAAACAATCCTATTTCTGAAGTTCAGTGTTAGGTAGTAGGTATGAACTGAGTGAAGGAGGAAAGAGAAGGCTTCATGATAAGGTATGCAAAATATTTGGCATATGTTGTTGAAGTGATTATGAGGTCTGTGTGAAAGCAGTAGTAGGTAAATTTTGGCTGGCACAGCATATAGATACACAAGAGAAAAAACTCAGCCAACAGTGTGATCACAGGACAGGAACCAGCTGCCCAGATTTTGCCTCCTCAAAAACTAACAAGGAAAAGCACAGGGAGAGCCCCTCTGTGACTTACAGTATTAGGGATAGAACAAAGCACGGCTGAATGGTTGGCAAATGTTTGTATCTGTGAGCAAAATCTGTATGAAACTCCTCTAAATATGCGTTGAGACATCTTTACCACCACCCATTGCAATTATTTTAGCCCTTACTCTGGCCAGGACACGAGTGGGAAATCACGTTTGCAAAGAACCCATCCAGGAGAAAAGAGCTGTGGTAACCAGGGGAATGTCTGGGTTTGGAGGGATGTGATTTTAAATCACCAGTATCAGATTTCCTTCTGTGTTTGTTTCTATTTTGTCATTCAACAAATTTTAAATGACCCAGATTTTCAATAAAGACCTACGAAGTTTATCATAAAAATTTACATACTGAAACATGCTAATGACATCACCTTTCTTGAAAATATCTTCCAAGAATCGGAAAGGAATTGAAAGGAATCTTTCAGAAGTAAGGTATCTGCCAAATTGGCACATACTCACAAATGAACTTAAACTTGCTTTTGTGACCTTGTCTGCTGATCATCTTATGTCTTAATTATGAAGGTGCAAAGTCCTCTTAAATTCTGTCCACGTCAACTTTAATTTTATCATTTTTCAAATGTGATTAAACTCATCCTTCACTATTAGCCAGCTGGGGTTTTTTTCCTACGCATCCTGCATCTCTGAGTTTCAAAGATTAATTTAAAAAAATGAGAAAAGGGCAACTAGAATTTCCTGAATATTAGGAATATTAGCCATATTTTTCATACAGTCTAGATGCAGAATTTGTCTTAGAAGGTAACGATGTATTAATTTGCATCCTTGTCTCTATTGCTCCATTTCAGGCAATGATGGTTTTGAGAAATGCAAAATCCAGCCTTGCAGAATGCTGTGTTAGAAACGTTTAATTAGAAAATGTTGACCTGTTCATTCACATATGATATGATGTAACATATAGATTAATTTGGGAATTAATTTATGGTACATATGATTGGCATATGCATGTATGTATTTGCATAATTACACAAAACTTATTTATTTAATATTTTTATTTGCTATAGTTTCGCAGGGAATTTTGCATGAAGTATGTATGTATATGTATCTATAAATAACTATATATATATATATACATGTATATATATGTAAAAGAAAAAGTGAAAATCAGAGAAAAAAAATGAAGATTCTAGCAACCTAGGACATAGGACATAGGAATAATCAGAGGAATATTTTTGGCAGTAAGGACAGCACTATGATAGTCCATCATTGTGTACAGATAACTGTCCTTAAGCAGCAGCAAGGACAATATGTCCAGGTCACTTGAAAGGTCTAATTTCTTTGCAGACTTTTCAAAACACTGCTTTATTTCACCACGATTAGATGGACACCTTTCCTACCTGCAACAAATCTCTTCCCTGCTTCTCTGTCACTTCCTAATTTGCTCTGTTCCTTGCACTAAATAAGTGAAAAAGTTCTGCATGATAAAATTCCAATAACAAACATAAAATTCATTATGTATTTCCTTTTTTTTAGTCTATTTTTTTTCTGTGAATACTTGTAAAGATAGATGGTATTCAGCTACCCATTAACAGACTGTTTGACTTTAATCAGTATGTAAAATAATTTCCTGATAAGAATTTAGGCCAAGTCAGGAAGAACACTCCAAGCAAAGAAACATCTGTGATAAAAGCGTCAAGCAGTCTTTTCAACCACGTAGCAAGTTCAAGGTCTCTGATAAGCCACCTGGCTATCCCTACACACTCTGATAACCCCAAGCTGGTGGTACAATGTTCAGCCAGGGAAGGTCTTGTTGCTGGGCACTGAGCTGATAGGCTTATGGCTCTCTCTGCTACAAGACACAAGAATATTGGAATATCACGAAGGCAAAGCAAGCCATGAGCATAGGTATCTTAATAAGGAAGGCTAGTAGGGACCAAAACCTTTTATTTTTTCTCACAGCCTACTATTGTGCCATAAGAATGCACCCAGCATGTTATCTACATGCTCAAGCACAGCTGTCCTTGATGTTCAGAGTCTCTCTGTCACAAATCCAGACCTATTGGATAGGATCAGTGATCTCATCAAAGTTTTCTGGGTTTATCTATGCATTGTGGCTCCTGATTCCAATCTGTTCATTGTTAGGACTAACTTATTCCCTCCATTCTTCCTTTGAATGTGAGACTTTTTCTCTCTGCTCTTAATGCTCCTGTTTCCATGCACGAACAATGAGTTCCAATGACTTCTGCAGATGGGCCAGATTTCTGCCTGGTTTCTGGATGCAATTGTTGCTCTCTTCTCCTCTGGGCTTTCAATGGGCTGGTGACTCCTGTACCAGGCCTGGGAGTAGCCTGGCAGGGGTTATTTGGGGTCTCCCTGCCACTTACTGTCTGTCCGTGCTCCTTTGCGTGTGCAGGGTTTTTATCACATAAAATTCATTTACTTTCAGCTTCTAACAAAAGGTACTTTATTCTCAATGCAGCATAAGTTTTGGGGGTCACCCTGCAGTGAGCTTACTGGGATAAGAAGTGTCCCTCCTTAATGTGTTTCAGTCCTGTTCCCCTATTGAGGTGGAGATATCTGTAATATAAATATGAACTGGGGAATATTCCAGAAATGCAACGGCCACTTACATTAACGCCAGTCAAATGAAAAAGAATCTGTTCTATGATGTGATGGTAACACAGCACAAAGTGAAAAACAGATGGGTAACAGATCTGAAAAGTTGCTTCAGAATTTGGCTCCTGCTAGTGGATTGCACTAGATGTGGGTTAATAATGAATCTGCAAATTTTTTCTATCTGTCTGCTTTTAGACCTTTTAAATCTCACTTAAAATTGTGTTCTCCTAGCACCATGAATGAAATGAAAGAACTGAATAATGAAAGCAGCATTCCCTTTCTGTTCAGGTTATTCACCCCTACAGATAACTTCATGTACAGTCGGATTTACTGTTTTCTCATGACCAGTCCATATTCCAATGTAAGAATGAGTTGTGGTTGAAATGGGAATTCAGAGGAGCTAGTAGACAATTTTGAATACTGCTATTGCATTGCAAATGCTCTCCATGGGAAATTCTGGTCTGTCTGCTTCAAGTGTTACTATGGCATACCAGCACATTTTGATCACCCTGGACTATTTCTTTTCCTCAAATAGGACAAGTGACTAGGAAAACATTTTATAAAACTGGAATATAACCCAAAAGCATTAGCAAGTTTATCCAGGGACAGGTATGGATTTGGATTTATTTCATGTAACCAGAATACATTTCTACTGGTGGAATTATTCTCCTAATTTCATCTTCCTATCTTCTAAAGATTTTATTTCAATGTTGCTTTGTTATTTTAATTCTTCAGTCTCATTGTTATGGAAACTTTGGAATTTGTATATTTTGAATGTTAAAGCCAGCCATGGATCCCCAAAATAATTTAACACTGAAGAGACTGTGATTTTCAAATTTCAGATTATTTGAAATTTGGAATGACAATTAAGTAATGACTAAAGGACATTGTGGCACAACACAGGTTTTGTGCAGGTTAAGATATTTTAGAAAATTATTAAATCCAGCTTGGACATCAGTTAACACAATGAATGGAGGGGGAATATGCCTCAGAGCAAAAATAGAGAGACACTAAAAAATTTAAGGCATTTTGGAAGTTTGGGGGGGAAATGTGAGGGTAAGAAAAGAAAAAAAGAAAAAATATAACTGTTCAAAGATACTAAAACACATTATTTTCTTGATTTAGAGAGAAAAAATAGGAAAAAAAAGAAAAGTCATCTCAATGAGGACTGATTGACAATATGCAGCTGACTGACCTCCATATTCTTATGAATACAGTTAGTTCATTTGGAGTGAATTTGGTTCAGCTAGGTACAATTTTGATGTCATTGATGGACAACATCTGTACATTTTACTTCTTTTAAAAACCTGAGACTGTAGCTTGTTTTGGCTGAGAAACAATTTCCAAACTGGAAGCAGTTGCCTATGAGGTCTGGCACGGAGCCATGTCCCACCTTCGGGAAGGACATCTTTCACAGCCCTGCTTCTTCATAACCTTATTGCCATTGAAAGGTAATGACAAGTGCTCTGAAATGGCCACTGTAAACAGCAATATTCCTCCTCAATCAGCCCACTCGACAGACTGTGTTGCTCCTTTCAGTTTTCAGCAGAACTCCCCATTGATTGTAATGAGGATTTAGCTTAAGAAAAATTAAAATTCTGTATAATATGATCCCTTGCCAACGATGAGATTTTTTTTTTTTTTGGTGAAGCAATAGTAAAAAAATCCATAGAAATTAATTTTAGATGTTAATTCTGGATTCCACTCTGCATTATTTGTGACAATTTTCTTCACTCCCTCCTGTCACTACATATTATTCTCTCTATTATTGCAGTTTCAAAAAAACAATTGTACATATAGGATGAAACACCATGAAGAGTGTATTATGTTCTTTCAGGGTAAAATTTATAGTGAGCAGCAGATGACAGTTGAATTTGAAAAAATAATTGACTGATTTTCATGCAAAATTTCCATGGAGAATAAATTTTAACTAAGATGTAGCTAGGCTATTTTTACGGAATTTCTGATGTGTGGACTGCACGTCACTGTGGTTTGCAACAGGGAACTCAGGATTGCAGAAATACTGCTTAGATTATGAAAACAAAGTTTTAGTTTGACCTTGAATAATGTTGTATTGGACAGGATAAAGAAGTTCCCTGTTTTTGTGGGTATAAAGATGTATTGACATTTTGGGTTCTGGATGTGAACAGATAAACATACATCTTAAAAAATCAGAGTCAGAAATAAATGGCTTTCTAATGGAGCAAAAGGGATGCAACTATGATGAGAAATAGATGTCCTTCAGCTTCTAATTAGTAACACAGAAAAAATGCTGGTAACAACATATGGGTAAATGTAATTCATGTTTCAAATCCTTTTACAGAATTACTGACTATTTATTACTGAACTTCTCTTCAATCATTGATATTCCTGTACCACAAGAACCACTCATGGCTATGAGGAAGCTACAACCAATGCAGCATCGAAGCCATAACTCATTCAGGTACTAACTATGTTAAATAGTTTTGGTAGTTTTGGGACTTGCTCTTCACTAACTAAGAGGAAAATTAGATCTACAATTACAGGATTACTGTCAGAAAAAGGAAATTAAATCTGTAGAAAAGCTAGAAGAATGAGCATAAGAAATGCATCAAAAAGAGAACCTTGGCGGGCAGAAATTTTATGGTTTTTTCATTATGGGAAACTTCACACATCCATATTTGTCTTTTACAAAGGATTATGAATTGAGGACTACAACTCCATAAAATTTATATTTTGTCATCTAGTTGGATTGGTGGAATTGTGTTATTGAGAAGGATTCTGAGATCACATTAGCCAGGAAAGAGTAATGCACTACACCCACTGAAGAACAATACATGTTCTTATCTACTCAGGCAGGCAATCAATTCTCTAGTGCATATATCAATACAGCCTGGGAGTCCACTATTGGCAGATTGTGGGGATGAGGTCTTGATACCAGCTTTACCAGCAATGATTGCCACATTGCCATGATTGAATTCACTGCAGTTTAAACAAATAAGCAAACAAACAAGCAAGCAAACAAACACGGATAAAAAAGCCCCACAACTGATTAATTCTCTATCACAGTGAATTTATTTCCATAATATGATAATATAAAAGCTCCTCTCAAACTCGCAAGTGCAGGCAGTGAATGATCTGCTTTAAATTTGTAACATATGGAAACGTATTATTTTTAAATATTCAACTCTGTGAAATGTCTTTTAATATTAGGGATGTGATCTACAAACTGAAAGGTCCCGAACCTCTTCAAAACCAAATATTCAGGTAACATTTCCAAACTTCTTGTCATTTTATGGACTTCAGCGCCAAAGAAAGCATCAGAACTCACGGGCGGAGCTCCAATTCTGCTTCTGCTTGACCAGAAACACAGAAGGTTCTTGAATACTTTAATGACACATCCAACTAAGAGACTGCCCAGAAAGCACCTAGTACCTCATCATAAGTGTTCTGCCATCCTAGATTTGGAGACATACCCATGTTTTCAATTATCTAAAATTATTACAGTATGACGGGTGATTTTAGATTATTTTAGATAGTACAACCATAGTTTTTATTTAGTTAACACTTTAAACACTTTAGTTAACAAGCAATTGTTCTGTGCAGGATGTTAGGACTCTAACACAACGAAGTAATGCAGAGAAACACAGGTCTGGTGTGCCAGGAAAGAGGCCTTAAGGAATTGGGAACACAAGAAGCTGTGAAGATGATGCAAGCATGAGATGATAAGAGATGGGGCCCAAATTTGTCACTGAAGATCCCAAGGCTATGAGCAACTATTCTGTCACCAGCCATCAGCGACAGAGATACTGCCCTAGAACTATCCTGAATGTGTTTCGGGGGTAACAAAGAGAAAAAAATAGTATCCAACATACAAAAAATGCACTGTATTTAGTAAAGCCATATTTAATGTAGAGTTTCAGCACAAGGTGTAAAATCAAAATAGTAAACATTTAAACACGGTCCCAAGGGATCCTCAAGCGAGGAAGAAGAAACTACTAACATAACTCCCTGCTCCTCCCCAGAAGGACCCATGATGCTGGTCACTCACTGCACCCACACACACACCAGTCTGCAGCCACTGCCCCTAGGACCCAAAGGAGCAGTGGAAGGGGAAGCACAGCACCAGGAAAATGGGAAGACTCTAGGAAATGTGGATAAATATTTAACTTTTTTTTTTCCCATTTAGTGGTCCTTCCTTCCTTCCTTCCTTCCTTCCTTCCTTCCTTACTTCCTTCCTTCCTTCCCATCCTCTCTCTCTCCCTCTCTCTGTTTTTTCCTCTGCTTTCTTTCTCTCCTCTTTCTGTAAGAACTGAACTAATACACTTACAACAATTGTTTGATCAGACTGCCAGGATTTCAGTAGTGCTCACAATTAATCTTTGGCTTTACATGTCCTTTCTTCCCATGGCAAGAACCTGCTGTTACAAACATCCCAATATGTTGCAGGCTCTGGACTACAAGTGATAGCAAGCCCGAAGTGTCTGGGGGCCTGTGAAGGAGCACAGCTCCTCGGTGCCTGGGAGAGCACCAGCGCTGTGACTGAGGTACCGCAGCGCTGAGAGCCCCGGGGCGGGAGCAGTGCCGGAGCGTGAATGGGAGCCCGTGGGGAATATGGGTCTGGCTGGAGGTGCTGACATCGCATCCCAGGCAATTTTTGACCTGAAGTACAAAGGAGGGGAGAGCATGTGTCACATTTTCCCTGAGCCCTCAGCCTCACCCTTATTGATGGGAAGGCCAGGCAGGTTTAGTAACAGCCATTCATTCACAGGCATGGTCAGCCTGTCTACATGGAAAAACTAAAAACTGATTTCATCAAACCAGCGGAAACAACCATCTCAGAATTACTTTCCTTTTCAGCAAAGGTTTGTTTTGGCTTATTTTTCCTTTAGATTAGAAGATGGTAAAAAGAACACACGACACCAGGTCACAGTCTACTTTGCTGCATACCACAGACATTTCTCTCTCAACCCAGCCTTTCTGGATTTTCAGCACATGATTTTGCTGTGTTTGTAAAAGAGATGATGGAGGAATGTCAGCTCTGTTTTTCCCCATAGCCTACTTTACTCATTTTGCAAAGCTTAGTAGCCTGCTGGGGAGAAATTCAGCTTATTTGTTGCTGCCTAAGAGTTTATAAAGGTCTCTGATTTGGCCTTCATGTCTCATATCATAACCACTTGAGTACAGCACAAAGACTGTATAAATAGCCCTCTTGGTGAGCTTCTGTCTGATGTGAGACTCCAAGATCTCCCAATTACTGCCCAGGAGTTTGCAGCCCACCATCATAGCAGGGAAGCAAACAGCAGCCCTGTGAGCACACAGAGGAGGTTTCTGCATTCCCATGAACACAAACACAAGGATTTTGTATTGTAAGTGAGGATGTTTGCACAGCACAGCGATGCTGGGTGGGCCAGGGTGGAAGGAAAGCTGTTCAGATCTAACAGAGGGTTAATACCAGAAACTAGAATTAAAGCAAAGCAATAACAGAAGTGTTTTATTTCCATCCTCTGGGAGATTTCTTTTGGAAAACTCTAAACTGACATAGTTATTACACAGTACACCACATCTTAATATATATTAGAGCTACATGCTGGGGGTTGAAAACTAGCAAGGAAAAAAATCCATCCAAGAATGAGTCAGAAATAAATTTCAAGTCATAAAATACAAATTAGCTCAGAGGCTTAGTCTGAGAATAAATTTTCACAGGAAAGGTTATTTTTCCTGATTTATAAGGGATTTACAAGAAACCTGCAGTATGCCATTGGAGAAATGAAGTCTTCTTAGGGCTTTACATTGTTTTGCCACCACTTTCATAATACTTGTTTGTGTTTTTAAGGGGGGAAAATGTACACCGAGGTGGAACGGTTATTGACCAGATTGACCACGGGAACAAATCTGCCGGTGGTAACCTTGTTTAATGATATGTTGCTGGGCTCAGCACCTTGCTGAGGCTGTGATTCTTCACCGGCTGGGCCTGCATGATGGATCACGGTAGGAGGTTGATGGTGCAATCACTCACTGGCAGCCACTGACACCTGCACCAGCCTGACACCCGGCCCCTCTGGATGTATCAGCCAGCCTGCTCAGCCTACCGGGAGACACGACTGTTCCACCAAACGGCGAACAGAAGTTCTTTATCTACCTTGCAACTTCCCCTGTAGGACACTGCCTTTGTTTTTTCTTTCCTTTTTACTCTAGCTCCATCTGCAATTCTGTCTGTCACCTCTTTGCATCTGCTTCTGGTTTAGGAGCATTCTATTCCACAGCTGACTTAGGAAAAACAAAACAATGCAGCCACTAAATCTATAAGAGAAAGAACAACAACAAAAAAAAGAGGGACAGGGAGGGAAGAATTGCATGGCAAAAGTATGAAAGCAGCATTTTCTTACTGAAAATCTCTTACCTGTTTATGAGTATTCTGTTAGAAAGGAAATTGCTGTCTCTGAGTATGGTGGAACTCACATTCTCTGTGCACCATTATTTTAAAGAGAAAACCCTTACTTAGCCCTACTTATACTGGATATTGAACATAAGAGATTCCTAGTAAAAAATTAAGAGCAGGAAAACGAGCAACTACTCTTTTGCAGACAATTCCTTTCCTCTCTTTTCCTCAAGACAAATCTGAAAGCTAATTTATGCAACACTATTTCAGATACAATACTTCAATATCACAAATACATGCCCAAGTCAGCTTCCTCTAAAAGCAGATACATATGGATGTACATACTCATGGGCACTATCTGTACTGTACGCCAGCCAAGATCCACCCTTAGCTCATTGGTTGGGATTTTTAATAATTTGCCAATTTTATTATACAAATTGCATGTAATGATATACAACCACTTAAAGGGAAACATTTTAAAATATATCTAGCTTGTGAAATAGTGATTTCAATTGATTTTGTCTTCTAGACCCCTTTCTTGCAGGGTTGATGAACTTTTTTTGAGGAAAAAAAATATTAGTATGACAGGCCATTATAATGATAAAAAAGTAATTACCTAGCCAGGGAGGCTTTAGCACACAGTTTCCCAGTCTTTAATTTTGTATAAAGACCTCTTCATTAGTTCACAACACAAATCTGTGCAGCTTCTCAGAAAAAGAATGGGAACACCACTTCAGCTACCATGTTTCTTAATTGCGCATAGGCCAGTCCTACAAATTGCACACATCTGTCTTTTCAAGTCGCTGTAAATTCAAATACATATTGTCTGGTGCTAGCAGGGCCTGCACAGCTATTGTAGGGGCCAGATGGAGCAGCACGGCAGTGCAGAACCCAGGCTGCTCATCAGAACAATATGGATGGCCACCCCTGTTGCCACTCCCCTTTCTCCCCTTTTTATTCTAGGTAGAAAACCTACATTACAGATTTGCTCCATTTCCTTTTGTTCTTTAACTCGAGCAGTTGTTCAGGTGCGCCCTGAATTCTTGTGAAACCACATACTGTCTCTGCCACCCCTGCTCTACAGGTGCCCTGCACGAGTAAAAGTTAGAGGGTTACTTTCTGGGGCTCTGAATATAACATCCTCTCTGAGCCTTGTAGTCATTAAATTGTGCTTTGAAAACATTAGGACTACCCTAACTTATTTCCCCAAATCAAAATTCCATATAGTGTAGGGGTAGGGGATGTGGGAGTGAAGGCTGTATTTTCGTGTGGATCCCAAACAGCTCTCAAGTGAGCATCGGTCTGCTCTCTCTGAGCCAGCAACTTTAAAAAAAAAAGAAAATCAGAACCAGTTATCTTAGTTTTCTTTAAAATACGACCTCCCCAAACAATTCTATTATTGGCCTTTAAGAAGCCACTAGAAAACAAAAAATAATAAATTTCTCCCTCTAATAAACATAGTTGCTGTCATAATTGCACACATAGGCCCCCACAAGTACATACACACAGAAAGCATAGCTGGGCACCATTTAATTGATAACCATGCTCCCAATTCCTTCCTCTCCTTTCGGGATAGCAGTCGCCGTATGCAGATGCTAAGACAATGAAAATGCTTTTCCAGCTGCAGCATCTGGCTCTTTGGCAGACTCATTTAGTAGCTGTGTTAGCAGCTTTGAATTTGCCTCTGGGTCTATCATATGTTTATAAAGGCAATGGACTGTCAACCTACACTCACGTGCATGCCTGCGTGTCTGTTTGTCTGTGTTTCTCTCCCTGTTTACTGCTACTTTTTGCCTGTGTTTGTTCACAGAAAATAAGCATTAAACACAGAGAAAAACACAAAATTACCCCCTCATCTTTTACCTAGGCATACAATTCTACTTCTTCAACTCTTGCCATCTTCCTTTCAGTACACATCCATTTCATTTGCGTCAAAGATAACTCGTTAGACAAATTCCCTGTGTTTTACAAGGAAACTGCACCTTTATGTGTGTGCATATACAAATCATTTCTTTGTGACTAAGACCCTGAATGCATTGATATCATAATAAATTGAAGGGGACATTTTTCATGTTACAATAATAAATGGGGTGTTAAAGGAATATCCTGATACGTGAGCATTTTATAACTACTGCTTGTTGCTTGGTGGCAGCTGTAAAGCAGGGCTCACTGAATTAGCTATGATGTACTACTCCAGGGTGATGTTAATTATTCTACAGTGGTAAGCACTTTTTAAGTAGCTGCTTCACATTTTTACATGTTTAGGTATAACACTCTTGCAAGGGCAGGGTTTAAACCACAGTCAATAATCCCACCTGAAGCAAATGTTTAAGTGGAACATATTCTAAAATGCTGCAAGACAGGTGAGGTTCAGGGGAAGAACTGAAGTTTGGGATGATCTTGTTATCTTGACTTCTTATTTAAAAATAAACAGCAAAACTCATTTGTGCAAGCACATTATACACAAATCACCTCTCCACAGAAATACATACACTAATATATGGACAAGTAGGCTGATACTTTTCTTCCCCACTGAAAAGACCTCAGATGTAAAGTAAAAAATACTCATTTCTCAGCTAAATTTCTCATTAAATTAAAGTGACCTTTCCAAAATTGCTAGAGTGTAAAAGTGGGTAGACACTTGCTGGTGTTGCAGTCAAGAAAACTACCTGAAAATTATTTAA
This sequence comes from Irena cyanogastra, assembly GCA_013397155.1. Classification (NCBI taxonomy): domain Eukaryota; kingdom Metazoa; phylum Chordata; class Aves; order Passeriformes; family Irenidae; genus Irena; species Irena cyanogastra. Next base: position 198,473 of record VWZV01011134.1, read on the forward strand.
ATGCACACACTGTTACACAGGAGAGTCTAAAATAAGTGCTGATGAATTTAACCTTCTTTTTTGTTATCAGTATTGCAAAAAAAACCCTCAAAACCAACCCCACAGAAAAATATACAAGGATTACTTTTGAAGCAATATGTAGAAAAAGAATTTTTCACAATTTCCTTTATAGATGTAGAGTACACAGCCTCCTTGCTTCCCTATTTCAAGGCAGTTTTGCCCAGAGAAATTAAATGGGAGGATGGGGAGAGTTTACAGAATGATAAATTAGGATTCATCAATTAGTATCTGAGAGTAGCCCCTTCCAGCAAATAACCACTATAAATATGGATGTGAATTCAAATATCACTTTTTTAAAAGTGTCATTCCATATTATTTCAATTTAATACTAATTTTTCAAGTTAATACTTTAAATCAAAACAAAGCTCTGTTTCCCCCCTCAGAATCACTTGCAATAATATTTATATGCTCATTTTGATTAAGTTTGTAAACATCCAGAGAACTCTTTGGGGATCGCACAGAAGTCCCAATGAAAGAAATTTTACATTTTAAAACTTGAGACCGTTTATGCAAATTATTTTGCCTTTGGCCATTTCAGGAAGAAATGAAGGAACTGGAGGATATTACAGTTTTACATAACACTGATGAGATTGTTGTCATCTTTGATTGCACATCAATTAGTCAAGAACTTGAATGATCATAGGCAAAGAAACCTAAACTCTTCTCCCCAGCTGAAGAAAAATGTGTCAAAGATTCTAACTGTATAAATTATTACATTATATCCTACAGCTATAATAGCCCCTTTAGGTAGACTTTCTGGTCACCTATATCCTGGGAATATAATTTTATTTTGTTTTGGGTTTGCATATAACAATCTACTTTATGTATATTTTATTCTGTTTTCCTGACCAGTAACACCAACATCAGATTTATCTGAAAAGAGCAGCGCTACACTGAAAGTGTGAGCCTTCTGTCAGCTCCTTCTGATGAATAAATGAGTTGAAAGATTAGGAAAAGTCTTTGAGTACACTGCCCACCAAAGAAGTTCTCAAATAAAACAAAGAAAAAACTTTGTGATAACCTGACAGCCATTTCATTACTGGGAGATTACTCATGCAAGCGGTATCTGTCCTTCTTTCCTCTGCCTCCTGTTTTTGGAGCAGTAAGACTAAAAGCTACATTTCCCTTTTCAGGAATACGACCTTTACACTGTGGGCACAGGAGTGAAATTTCTGACCAGTGCTGAAGTGGCAATCCCAGCAAAGTTTTCCCTGTTCCCTACAGGTAGCATGGGAGGGAGCCAGAGCGACAGGGCCCCATTTGAGCCGTGCCCAGCTCCCTGGTCTGCACAAACCCACTCTATCAATCATGGCAGGATAATGCATAGTGGCTGCGCCTGTGACAAGGAATGATGGAGTGCTGAGCACAGGCCCAGCTTCGCCTGCCGCTTTGTGCATTTGTATTTCTCCAGGGCCACTTTGAGAATTTGCAGAACTTGGGGAGGGGGGTTGGGGGGCGGAGGGAAATTGTCGTGCATTTTAAAAAATATCTTAATTCGCTTTGATCATCAAACAGCAACGCGAGACGCAGACACGGAAAGGAATTGCAGAATACTGCAATCCCAAATTCCATCAAGGCAGCATAGCTATACAAGATGTAATTTGATTAAGGGGCAGCCAATTTAATCTGGGTACTGCATGCAAAAGTTGCAAGTTCTTGCTGCCCGTTTCTTCTCCGTTATACCCAAGAATAAGCATCAAAATTTTACTTTATCATAACAACAAGACAGGGAAAAAGCCAGCACTGAGTACACTCAGCATTCTTAGAGCCATAAAACATTGAAAATGAAAAGACAAGTTATTGTACAACTTTCTCCAAAAGTCCTCTACACTGATAATTTTACAAAAGAGGCACCTGCTCATAATTATTTTTCATCAAAAAAGCTTTAAGTAAATGCACGCGAAAGGTGATTAAACTAATTCTCCACTTTAAAAATTCACACATGCAAGGCATGTTGTTTTGTCTAAAGAAATGCTCTCTGGAAAGGATGCACTGTGTTTGATTTTATTAAAAATATGTAGCATTTAATAATATAAGCTGGTCATATAAACCAAGGGGTTTTAAAAATCAAATTGAATATACACTACAGATATCTATTATAAAGCTGTGGAAAAGTGTTAATTAGCACAGTTAAAAACAAATTAAACAAGAGACATCATAAAGACACCCATGCAAATTTCAATTGAAAATCGTGTCGGCCTCCAAAATAATAGGAACGTTTTAATCCCTCTGAAAACAGACAGACAAAGATTAAATCCATTTTCCTTTTGTGACAGTTCATTTTTTTTAAGTCTCAATATTGTTACACGTACAGGATGAAAAACTGTATTAAGAAGGGGGTACTGGAGAATACAATCTTTTATTCTCTTAACATGCTTTTAACAGCCAAGATAAAATGCTCAAACAAATCCTTTTCAGAATAAGTTTTTGGAAGGGAAAAATATGTTTTGCTTCTAAGAAGCCCTGTGATTTTAGGAGCCGGCTACATGAGCAGCGATGCCCTTTTCTTCAGCTGGGCTTTCTCACGGCCAGACCGAGCTACGGTCAGCTCGTGAGCAGCTTTTTGTGGGTTTTTAAAGCCGCAAAGCGGCTGGCGGGCAGGCGCTTTAGTTTCGGTGCCGGCCGGAGCACGGTGCGAGGGACTGCCTTTACTGAAGGACAAAACTCGGGGCGAGAAACCCGATCCGGGTGAGCCGCGCCAGACCCTCGCAGCCGGGTTTGCCGGGGAAAGCCCGGCCGGCACAGCTGTTTTCAGCTGAATCCTGAAAGTAAACGCGGGGAAGCAGGCAGATCAGAGCGCTCAGGGTCTAGGGAGAGCTGGCTGCTCCCTGTCCCTCCCTCCCTCCGCCCGGCCCGGCCCCCCTTCTCCGCGGGGTACGCGGGGATACGGCAGATCCCGCCGCCTCCCACCGCTGCTACCCCGGCCGGCACGGGAGCGGGGATGACGATGCCAGGCAGGTCCGACCAGACCCGCGAGCGTCCTCTCGCTACGGCCCCTCCCCGTGCCGTGAAAAACATCATTGAGCTTGAGGAGAAGCAGCGCCGCTCCCCTTCCCCCGCAGGGGGGCCGTAAAGGGAGCAGCGGCCCTCGCCGCTAGTTAGGGCCCCCCACCTCAGCTTGGGAGGAGGGAGGAGAGCGGCAACAAAAAGAAGCCGGGCTTCCCTAGTAGCCCTTCTTAGAGGGGAGGGAGAGAGAGCAAGAGAGAGAGACAAACATCTGGGGATTGGACCATATGCTAAAGCTTTGTCTTGTCCTTCAAAGTTAGGCTGCCCTTGAAGTGATTTGTCAGGCGGCCTAACTGTGACAAGGAGAATACGTAGCGGTGGAAAGAGGGATGGAGGTGGTGGAGGGGAGGCAGGGGAGAAGGAAGAGAGGGAACGAGGTACGGACAGAGAAACAAAAAAGGGGAAAGGGGAGGCAGCGAGTAGCGGGAAAGAAAGAAGAAAATAGCTTCTATCCCCATCAGATGATGATTTTTATGTGAAAGACACAGGAGGGTGAAAAGAGAAGAGGAAAAGGGGGGGAAACAGCAGAGGAGGAAGGAGGAGAGAGACAAAGCCTGGTAGGGGAGAGAGGGAGAGGAGAGGGTGAAGCAGGAGAGCACAGCTGATGTGGGAAGGGAAAGACTGAGAAGCAGTGGCTGCTGAGGCTCTTTCTGCTGTCACCTCTTTTTTCCCTCTTCCCTTTTGCCCGCCAAGTGCTGAACTGATTAGAGTGTAATTAAGGCCATAAAACCTTCGGCTTATCCACCTGTTTATTCACTAAAGTCGCGGGCTCATCAGGCAAATTAGCTGCTTCCAGGCTGCACGTTGGGCCTAGAGCTGGCCTGATTAATGAAGTTTATTGGGAGCTGTTAAAAGCATTAACTGAAGGAAATCTCGGCAATTTGTCATATTTAAGGGATGGAAATTAAATCTCCCCATACAAACGAGGGGAGACTCTGAAGCAGCTTCTTTTAGAGGTGACAGGGGTGGGGACACACCAGGGGCTCTCCCCCAGGCACAGCCCCTGACCTGGCAGTGGGTCTGCACCCATAACAAGTTTGCCTGGTCTCAGCAGGAGAGGCTTAACAAAAACGGGGTAACAGATTTTAAGGTTCAAGAGCTCTTGGTCCTTGGAGCCCAAAATGCAAGAATCAGGCCCCGAATGACGCAGTATAATCCTTTTGATCTCTTTCTATGCTGAGTGAATCTCTCTAGGTGCTCGGGGCATTGCTGGTGTAGCTCATCCACACAGGGGTTTGTAAGGTGCCATGCCAGGTGGTTGTGTCCCCCTTGGTCGGACAAGCTATCTCCAGTTCATTTCTACTGTAAACGTTTTGTAATCTTCTTAGCTGCTAGTCACGTTACATGGCTTCAACACAAGTACAAAAGTCCACATAAAATTTGAAATGCGAAATGGTTTTTTAAGCACCATTCATGACAAACCTTAAAACTGCAACAGTAGATGCTCTAGCTGACAAACACCTAAGAGATATATTAAGGATAGATGATCTAAGCAGCAGGGAATCCTATCAAGAGCTGAATATTCACCAGTTTTAAAAGTGTTTTCTTCTGGCATGTCAATCTGATTTTATTTCTGACATGAATGGCATTTGTCATGCCTGAAGCTTCATGAGCCACAGCATTTTTATATTAACAATTTATAATAAAAGAGAAATTACAAAGGGTCACAACAAGGAGTGACTATCCTGAAGAGGGCATAATGAGAAGAAAGGAAGGTCAAAGAAAACATCCTGGCCTTGCTATTTTTATTGAGTGTTCAGTTCACAATGGTATTATGTTTACAATTTATTTATTTTGAATATTTTCATATGCAATGAAGAAATCACTGTAATCTCATGTAAAAGATATTTGTACCCAAATATTGAATTGTGAACATGATAGGGAGGGAGGAAAGAGAGAATTCATATTTGATGTAATTCTAATTCTATATGCTTCTCTGTCTAATTATTACAAAGCTAATTATTTGTTACAATTATTGGATTAACACTTTGCTAATCAGTTTTCTTCTCCTTTGTAGAGCAGCACCAGAGCAGTGAAATGCAAGGTGAGAATATTGTCTGGATTTTCAACAGAAAATTAGAGTGCCATTTTCCTTATGTGCAGATTAGTTCAGCTGCTCTGTGATTTACAACCAGTACAGCATATTCTGTATCACATCCTACTACGCAGCGTCCTTGTTCCTTCAGTGATAATTTCCTAACTTTTTGAATGTGGAGAGTTTTTGCCAATGGCAAAATGTCCTTCTCCCCTCCCATCTCCCTTCAGGAAGGTTTCACTCATCAGACCACCCTGTGTGGCAGGTGGAACCACCAGATTCCTCCAAACAACAGGCACAGAAACATGAACTGGTACTAGGGCAGAGCCCTGCATGCACACACAGTTTTGAATGCACTTCAGGCACAAAATAATGCATTTTTTAAAGACACATGGTGCCCTTAAAACACGTAACTCAGCTGTAATGAACAGAAAGGAACTGAATCAGCTGCTGCTAAACGTACAAACCAAACCAACCCAAAACTTCCTGGCGACATGTGCTGCTGTATTTTTTTATAAAAAAGAGTCAATAGAGAATGCTTCTAATGCTGCATGCAGCACAACACAGAAGCTTTCCTACTAATATTCCTGGGGAAAAGAAAGGTGTTTACATGAAAAAGCACTTTATTGTTATTAGCTGCAAGTTAACAAAGCATTTCCTAGAAAATTAAATGACAGCAGTATTTTCTATTTAGGTGCTTAATTGCAGAAATACAAAGAAGAATTGTAATGAATTCATTTGTGGCTACTTTTTTTTCCATACTTTAAGAGCATTTGCTATAAATCTATATTAGCACAAAGCAATTTTAATATTGGGCAATAAGGTGCTTAAATTTCAGGAAAAATAAACACTTTGGGGTTCTCATTGAATGAAAAAGAGATCTGTCCAAGACAGTTTTTTTCCCCAAATCAGTGTATTCTTCTTATTTTTTTCTTTTCTTCTTCTTTCTTTAGAAGAGTACTTGAATGAAATTCAATTACTTATAGAACATAGTATCAAAACACTTATTTTTCTTGATTATCAGTTCCCTCAATACATTGATTTGCCCCATTACATGGGGTCTTTTAGTTCTGGCACTAATGAGATGTGCTACTTGCAACTTTTTCTCTCTGTTTCAGGAATAGAATGACCTATTTAAAGAGAAGCATTTAGGTGAATTGTCAAAAACTTGTAACCACAATAAAACCAGGTTGTTTAGTTACAGATGATATTTTTGGAAGAAATATCTGATATTGTAGTGGAATATCTAGTTATAAAAGATTTTAAATGAAGAATGATAAAGAATTGCAGTAGTTAAGCACTCTCAGCCCCAACACTTGTGATTATTTATATTGTAGGCTCCTCTTCATGATTGATCCTGACTTTAACAGGGATATTTTCCTCCTCACCGAAACTTCAGTTGCAAGATTTGCTTCTGGAGGACCAGTCAGGAACAAGAAAAAAAGCCAGTAATTTAAGCCTACTCTATATATATATATATAACCCCAGTTATTAAGGTAAAAAGGACACTGAATTGCAGAACTCAGGTTGCATAAACAGGCAAAAATCAGTATGTGTTCAAAACCACAAGACAATAAGTTGATTTTTCCTTTTACATAAATATTAACAGTATATCAACTGTCGGAACAGTGGCACGCCCAAACTCAAGATAATCTTCATGAAAACGCTCAGCAGCAATTTTTCTTTCACTTGCCTGATCAACAGGAGTGGAAACAAGGCAAATTTTATCACAGCAGAAAACTATATTATGGCACATTCAGAGCTAAATTTAGCCCTCCAAGATCAAGAATGATCTTACAGCCAGGGCCAAATTATTCTCTTTAACTGCACTGTGCAAAAATGTCCTAAATGATGAAGACCCTGCTCTGTCCTTGAACAAGCACAGAAGACAGAGACCTCAGTGGGCGGAGTGTGAGCTGCTGTTCTGGTCAGAATTGAATCCTAAGTGACCTCCTGCTTTTGCATGTAGTCTACTACTTAGGCATAAGGTTGGAAAGGATACAATTTAACTGTAACCTAATATTTTTGTCTCCTGATAGTTTACTAAACTATCAATGATGCAGTTTTTGTGGTTTAATTTATTCTTTTACACTGTCTCCATCCATCTCAGTCATATATATTTGAGTATTTCCTCTTCTTAACATTTTGCAGCATGTTTTTTCAGCTGTGGGTAGAACCACAATGTTAATGAATGACAATTATCTTTCTTAGTTATCTGAGAACTTTAATGAAGCTTCATTAAAATTGACATGGTATTACTGGAAGAGTCGTACAAAACCCTTTTTTCATTTATAATACTTTTTTTCTATTAAATATAAATCTTAACCTAGTGTAATTTTCTGGGTAACAGTTCGCCAGGAATCCTTTCTTGAATAGCTTCCCAAAACTGGGACCTACAGGGGAATGTCCTTTAGAGGGCTCTGCTGTACCTTAGCACTTAGTTAATCCCCTCGTCAAACACACTCAAGAAAATGAAAGCTGCATGTCTCATTGTCAGTGTGAGGAATTGGCTGAAGGCTTTGCATTCGATTCTGGGTCTCAGAGAAGACAATATGTTCTGGGGGAAAGCAGCCTGAACAGTTTTGTCTGGAGCCACTGTAAATGTACACATGCTCTCATTTGTAGCAACATCGCTGGCTGTCCAAAATTGCATTTTGGTGTGTTATAAAAGCTTAGCATCGAGGGGCATTGCATCTGACATGCTGATTAACTGCAGGACCTGCACCTTAAAACTCCTTTTTATGAACAGATTTTTAAAGTGCTTTAAAAGATGTTCTTTGAACCAAGGCAGAGTAACAAAAAGATAGGAACACGTTGTTCATGCAATTGCAGGTTAAACTTCCATCATGTTTTAAACGTGTTTCTAGATTAATATTTTGAGAATAGGAATCAAGTCATTGTCATTTTATTTTGACACGCAGAATGATATATCCTGTTTCAATACCACATATTTCCAGGAGAGAATGAAGCCCTTTTTTCCAAGTAAATCTAAATTGCAACAGCAAGTGTTGTACTGTCATTTTAATGACAGCAGTAGACTTTAAGTATGGAATGAATCAATTATTGCAAGCACAGCCCCTGTGTAAATCACTGATGGCAAACCAACCTCAGGATTATAAAATGAATCTTTGACAACTATTCAAGGTTTCAGCATATTCTCAATAATGAGGATTAAGTACCTTCTATCTGTGAAAGAAAAGTTTTATTCACTTACTAAAGGATATGTGAGTAATCATTAAGAGAGGTCAGATTAACTGAGGTAGTTTTTTAAAAAGGGCATCCAGTACAACATCTGCTGGAAAATCAATGATAAATATGTCAATTTTTTTTAGAAAAAGGGAAAGATTAAGCGTAAGGCAGTGTAATGGAATGACTTAATGCTCTGTTTTTAAAGAATGGAGAGGAATTATAATGACATCATAAACCATCATTATGAAACTTTTTGACATTTTCATGTCAAGAAGAAGACTCTTCTTGACTCAAGAACAAATAGTGATTTCTGCTATCCATGGGCAATTCAGTCAAGTTCAAATAAATCCTGATTCTACACTGAGAAATGATGATAAAAAAGCCTCTGGACTACTCTGGTATACATTATATATTCTCATATTTCATATTTTCACACTAAGAGAAAAATTGAATTAAAAGTTATAATCGTAGTTGAGCTGTGAAAATGGAAATATTTTTATTTTATTACATGTCAATAATGCATACACTTTTTCAGAAGCCTTTGTAGTAAATATTTCATATCATTTTGCTGTCTTTTCCAGTACCCAAACACTATTGCATTGCCTTTTTCTTTTTAATTTCCACAAAATAATACAAAATTGAGAACCAGTGTTATCATAATTGTAGACCAACATAATTTCATGATAGAATAAAGCATTGTGTTCTGTCATAATTTGTATTTTAATTATTAATGGGAGCCTTTGCTTTAACTGTCAGGATTTTTTATTAATGTCTTATGATGTTTGCATACTCTTTGCTTTTATATAGGGGGAGGATATAGAGAGGAATAGATGTTTATTTCCAATATATTTATATGGTTTTTCCCTAGAAGGTTTTCTTTTGAAAGCTTTAACAATTGACTTCACATTGATCAAGAGATGCATATATACTCTGGGATGAGGGAATTAAAAAAAAATCCACAATAATGCTACACTTTACAATTTGATATTCCCTTAAAATAATTAAAAGCAACTTCAAATTTAAACAAATCTCTGCTGCTTGTAACAAAATAATGTGTCTATTTACTTGTACTGCTGCATTTCTATTATGTTCTTTCAACCAAAATTGTATTTCTTTTATTTTTATTTGCGCCTTGTGTATATTTCTTCTTGTTTATGGCACAATGTGCTGTCTCATTGGCCCAATATGGATGATTTACAGTTCAATATTTTCATTCTGCACTAAATGGTCAATTCATTAGAAATTAACTCAACATTTCTAAATTTTATATACCAGTGCAGGTTTTGTTAAAATAATGCATTCGACAATAGGAATGAGAATGTTTATAACTCTAATAGCAAAAACATTATTGCATAATTTTGCAATAACTGTATTTTAGAATTAATCAAATATAAGTAGGTACATTTGCAAAGTGTAAAATTTAGATTAAATATGTGTATATTCGAAAGAAAAATGTTGAAACAGTTACAGCTCAAATTAAAGGAAAAACATGAGAATAAGCATTTCTTGTAAGAACATTTCTGCAAACAAGTGTGGCTGTAATTATTTTGCTGTTTATCTAAGACTCTTAGGTTGTTAAATGCAAATTATTTTGAGCTATTAATTATGAACATTTTGCTTCTGCTCTCAACCAAATGTTGTATTCTTTTTGTGCATTTCAGCAGTGCTTTTTCTAATTGCCCAGTTTTTGTTATGATTTTGAAGTGAGAAATTCAAGACATCAGCTTGTCAGAGGAGCCAGTAGTCTACAAAGGGGCCATTTCTCAGTAACCTCCTACAATTTGTTTGCAAACGATCTTAAAGAGTTACAGCACACCCTTAGAAATAAGCACGAACCGCGATGCACTTTTGCAGAAAACAAAACTGGAGGGATTCAGGAAAATGCAAGTGCATAAAACATTTCATCCCATTGTGCAGTCAAAGGACTGAGGTTTTGCAGTAAAAGTCTGGCATCTGGTGGTCCCGGGAAGCAATGGCATCCCGCTCCAGAAGAAAACAAGGTGGTCACAGCCTGAATTAGCTCCTCAGCTTGTCATAAACTAATTATTTCCAGCATATACTTATGTGAGGACTCCCGATTCTAAAGGACCCCTCAGTATTCATTGCCATCGGCTGGATTTTGTTTTCACCCCAGAATGTCTGCATTTCTTCCCAAAGAGGGAAATAATTGCACGTATCCAGAATTGTGATGAGCTTTGAAATCCCAAATAATGCCCTGTGCAACCCTCAGCAGAAGACAGGGGAGGAGACTTGCTGCCATTTCCCACCAGTAGTGCTTGGAGGACTGAAAAATAATGAGGAGGCCAAGACCCAAGAGTGCCAAAGGAGAATAACAATATGTTGCTGGACAACCAAATTTATGAAAAACCATTCCTTCCCATGTTCCTCTAAGTGCACTGACTCAGCAAAGGTTGTGGAGGTCTGGATGGGGAAGGGGCACAGAAGTAGGGACCTTCAGAAATATGAAGTTCATTCTCTCTCTTTTCAGGCAGTGACATAATATAATCCCTGTCAACAAGTGACAGAGGATTAAAATTTTCACTTTTTTGACCAAGAGACCCATCCCAACTCAGGTTACTTTAAAGAGTTATTAGTTATCTTCGAAGTTATCAAGCTGTGTTTGTGTTAAATAGTGCTTCACCTTTCCCTTCTTCATGTACCAAATACATATTTACAGACAATGACAAAAAGCTGGTTAATCTTCTCTCTCCAGACAGTCCCCATACGCATTATCACCTTGCTACCTCTTCCTTTAGCTTGTTTACTTTTTAGAGTAAAGTAAAACATCTCTCTGGAGCAAGAGTTGCCAAAATTACATAGTGATTCACTTGAGATTTCTTCTGAGCTAATACTAATGGCATGGATTCTCCATTTTTATGGAAAAAACAGCTCTGGATGTAGTCTTGCATTCTCTCGCATGTTCCATTCTCCAATATGAACAAGTTTACAGCTCTGCATGACCAAATTGCATCCATAGGTCCTCCTCATCTCATAATATTCCCAGAAAAGCTTCATTAATAATCTTCCTTCAGCCTCCTCTTCAATATTACCTTATGTCATCACTCTTCACCTGTGTTATAATTTCCCTCAAAAATGGAGGCTTTCTTCAGTTGTTTTTACTAATAATAATAGTTATTAGTAAAAATAATTATTAATTAATAATTATTAATAATAATTTTACTAATCTGTCAGATTTCTGATTTCTTTACTAAAGTTCAGAGGGATTATGTCCCCAGTATTTCCTTTGTCTTGAAACCAAACACAGGTATCTGCTCTCTCTTTACATTTATCTCCATTTTTTAAGAGTTACTCTTCCCTTAAAAACTAGGGATAAAGACTTAGACAAAAAGAAAAGGGACCAAAATTCCCTCAAAATCTCTATTGCTGCCTTTTAAACACAGGTACATTATCCATTATTTATCTGCCTGGTGTCACACAGAAAACAGACACAATCCAATACTTGATACCATGTTTTTATCCCAGATGCCAAATCTTGCAACCAAGCCCTCTTACTTGAGCCCATTCAGGACTTCGGGGTTGTATTTTTCAGTGTATACATTTTAATCCTCTCCAAGGTGTAACCGAACCTGAATTTTGACAATGCTTATATTATCATTACACTTTTGGACTTGTAAGCCAGGGGTTATTTTGCTGATCTCTTTTCATATCTTGTACATTGTGTGTTTTGTCTGGTGCCTTTTCAAGGTTATTATTTATCCAATTGGAAAGTTTCTTCCCTTGAGCTGCAAAAAAGTTCTAGGTAACACTAGAAACCTTGACATTATGACATGCCAGATCTTTTCCATATCCAAGTCCCTTAGCTTCCCTGCAGACCTGTTTTTTTTTTTTCCTTTTTTTTTTCCTAAATAAAATGGAAGGACATTTAAGGATGCCTCAGCCCAGAGTAACACACTCTTCTAGTATAGTCCTGCTTTTAAAAAGAGTAACCTAAAAGAAAGCAAAACAACACAAGTAGTCAGGCATTTGCATGCTGCATTTTTCCTGTACCTCATACAGTGTCCAAGCAGCTTCTCAGGGAAGGATCATAATCATTTATGTATGTCAAGTACATAGAATCACTTTGAGTACAATAAAAATGAGTAACATTGAAGTGCTGCTCTTTCACCGAGCATAAAGAATAGGCTGACCTATACAACACTTCAAGGGTCTTACAGATCTGTGCTGTGCTTGTACAATAAAGGAGAGGGGGAAATAAAAGGGTTATTGTTATTTTTAAATGATAATTTCCAGAGGGTGCAGAGTTACAGAGGGTAAAGGAACAGGCAAATTATTATATCCCTTTCAGCAAAGGGGCAGTTTGTGCTTTTTCATTGCATGGCAACATGGAGTAGTACCGAGCTGATGAGACTGTTTGATACATCAAGAACAAAGGAAAACTCCGCAGGGAGAAACTTCCAAGTAGCCCATAGAGTGACACCTGTGATTAGGTATCAGCAGTCCTGCTTTCTACAGAGCAACCCTCACCACTCCTGCTGCTGGAATATTTCCATTTTCTACTCCAGCCCTGCTCCTTTCCTTTCTTCCATGCCTTGGTTGTCAGATAGTGCTCTCCCCAAAGTGATAAGACCCTCTCTTTGTCCCTCTCACACCTTTTGCTTCCCTAGATGTGTTTTCATACCCAGAATCCCAGGGAGAACACATTGCTTCTCATGGACAAGAGATTTTAGTGGTATTCCAGCTCCTTTCCTGGCCTGTAGCACTTCCCCTACAAACACGCAAAGGGCTAAGGAACAGGAGAGGCCAGAGAAGAGAGCTAGAGGATATATTTGTGTGCTGGAAAGGATGCATCATTCACAAAAGTGGTTGAGAATTGCAGCTCTGTCAGTGCAGGACTAGTTTCCCCTTGTTAGTGCAGGAATGGCCACTCCTCCATGTGCAGATCAGTGCAGACACAGCTCCCTGGGGCACCTCCATCTCCTTGGGTACTGTCCCTTTTCTCCATCAGCCTTCAAAATTTAGCACTGAGAAACTCGGGAGATCCTATTACAGAGAAGCACCCCAATGTAGCCAGAAATATAAAAGTAGAGAACAGAACAAGGGTCTCTGATAGACATTTATCTTTCCCTTCTACCATTAAGCATTTACTGCAGTAGCAAGAGAAAACAAAATCCTCAAAACCATGCTAATTAATAAAAATACTTCTGTTGCATACCAAGACAACCTAAAGCATTTTCAATACCTCTCTTTGCAGATGGTTTCTCATGCAGAATTGTGCTCGATGCAGAGACCAGCATGAATTCTTAAGGCATTGTGCAAGACACAAAGGCTGGGATCAAGTCTCATCTCTCACTGTGTTTGCAGAGGATGCCTGCCATTGTCAGTCTAGTCAACTCTCATGGTCTCTTTGCTTTTTACCCTGTGCTTACCCCATCTCTTCTTTCACTAAAAATTGTGAAAGTTTCTGTCCTTGTGGATTTGCAAAGGGAAAATAGAATCCCCAAGGGCTGAGAAACCAGGCAGCAAATTAATACTGCCAGCACTGATTATTCTTTGAGATTCTATTATTTTAAAGGCAGTCTCCTGATTTTCAGGGCCTGATTCGTGGCTTCTGAACTGTAAAGTTCAGCCATCCTTGCACTTGGCAAGCATCTGGAAGTGAAATGTGTGCAACCAAGCTCTATATATAATTCTGTAAAATGAGAGCTGTTTATCTCAGTAGCTGAAATATTCATTATTGAAAATAAGCATTTCAACATTCAGAGGGTGAATCATGTGAGCTGAGAATAACAATTATCTGGGAAATAGCAAAATACCCACATGTCTCTACAGTGTCCTAAATGGATGTAGCTGAGAGGGTCTGACCTTGCACAGGGCGGGTGGGATGAGAGCCCCCACTGACACACAGGCACCTGCCCTTACTTCTGGCTTCATCTTTTTATTTTAGCTTGGCTACTCTTCATGATGGCTAGGATCACTCAGAAAGCCAGGAAGGAATTAGTGCTGAGTTTGCTGAGACAAGGGAGAAAGATGATGAAAGGGATGAAACTGGAAAACACCAATCATTGCAATTTTTCTTATTTGGTAGACAATACGTGCTGTGTGTTGAAAAAATGCCTTCTGCATCCCCTTTTAAAGAAACATCTGCCATTTGGCCAATCTTTAGGTTTGAGAAGTCACACCACTTTAATGTGGCCACTAAATCCACTCACATTCTTCCTTTGTTTCATTTTCTTTGCACACAGAAATGTTGCAGGTTCCAGACAGCATCCTCAAAGGACAGTGGTGCCAATTCCTTTCAGCCCAGGCCTAGAAAATGAAACTGGGCCTCCCTGGAAATGGCAATACCAGCGCAGGAGACAGTCACTACAGCTGAGAATTTGTTTCTCTGCTGACTTTGCTTCCTGGCACCAGTTCACCAAATCGAAAGGAGCCTTCAATCTGAAATGTTGAATAAATGAAAAATCAGCAAATGGACATGGAAAATATATACGAACTGGGACAAGGGTGCAGTGGGAATTTTCCAGTTTAGATTAGTTTTGGTTTTTTCAGGATAGAAGGTAAAGTAAGGAAAACTGGGACAAACCATGATGGAAAAGCAGATGTTCATAGGGAAAGCTAGGGCAAAGAATAGTATGTAGTAGCTGTTTGCCTCTGGCAGTAGCATTTGGTTAGTTTAAGCTGGCATGGTAAAAGGAGTCTGTTCTCTTTAAAATGCCAGCCTCCGAGGCAAAGCTAAGCTGAGCTTTTTCTCCAGCTTCAGCAATAACATTTTGACATGCAATTTCCACATTGATATGATTAACTGTTAAATCAAATAAGGAGCCGTGTGATGGAAAAGTAATTTACCTGATTTGCCAAAATGAATAAAGTATGGTCTAGTTTTGCTTACAGTCAAACTGGGAAGGCATTTACTAATAAACCCAGAGGCCCACAAAAAGCAGAAAAAAAAATGTTTCATAGCAAATATCTCTGAGTGCCACCTTGGAAAACTGCTTCTGTCTCTGCTTCTATGTCAACAATTCGAATAGCAAGGCAAGGTCCTTAAAGCCATTTTCTAAACCATGGATTCTAGATGGGAGCTAAATCACTGACCCATCACAGCTGGAGCTGCAATCCACAGGAATGAGCTTCAGAGGTGGGATGTGTCACTTAATACTGTGCACACCAAACAAACCAGGGCCTAAGTATCAGAAATTTCTAAATTAATTCCCTGTGTGCCTCCTTTTCCTTTCCACAGGGATATAACAGCTTCACTCCAAAGCAAATGCAAAGATAAACAAATCTGGGTTTGTAAAGTCAAATTGAAGCTGTGTGTACTCATAGCATGGGACCATATTCTGAAAACTGAAAATAAAGAGAATGTTAACCATCTGTTTTTTAAGTGAACATCATGCAGCCCATGCATTGAAGAGACAAAATTCTTGAAGAATATACAGTTTGTGATCGTGTGATTTGAGATGTTACCAAATGTGAAAAGCCTAACCAAGCTGTGTTCTGCAACATGGACCCATAAAAGTTCTTTTTACAGGTGTGTTTGGGTTAAAGTGTCTGAGCATCCTGAGGAAAAATAGGGAAAGAAAAGTAAATAAAGGATTTACACATTCTTTTAGGAAATAACAGCACATGTCA
Organism: Irena cyanogastra; assembly: GCA_013397155.1. Taxonomy (NCBI): domain Eukaryota; kingdom Metazoa; phylum Chordata; class Aves; order Passeriformes; family Irenidae; genus Irena; species Irena cyanogastra. The sequence goes on from VWZV01011134.1 coordinate 214,353, forward strand.
CATAAATCCCGAACTTTGGTCTTCAACACTGACATTTGACTCTGCCTTGTGGTATCCAACAGCAAGGGCATTTTCCAAATGAAGCTGGAAGAAGTGCCAGTGGTTGTCCCAAACACTCAGACACCCCAAGAAGTGGGTCTGCCTGTATGATTTTACATGCTTATGGCACTGGTAGACTAGCAAGAAGACTGAAAAATCAAAATAGCAAAAGGAAGTAATTTTAAAAGCTAATAAAAAGAAATTCTAGTTGATGCTGAATTAAGAGAATAACAGAGTAGTGGGATCTCATCTGTGCAACCTCTTTCAGAAAATGGAGAGTTCCCTTGGATCATGTGTCTCCTATCCACATACAAATGGAAGGCAGTCTGACATAAGTTATTAGATGTGATTAGATCACATCCTAAGATGATATAGCACCAGTAAATATTTTCTAGCCTGCCATTAAAAGCTGAATGTTTTTGGTAATGAGTCTATCCTTTTTAATTCTGTCACTTAAAATATGTTTTTAAACATTTAATCAAACCCATATACAATAGTAACAAGTGCTGAGGCAGAAAGGGAACCTATTGATCACAGGTGATACATCTAGAAGCAATGCACTGTTTACAGTGAGTTGTCTCTCAACTGAATAATAATTTAGTCATTTACAGGCAAAATCCTTGCAAATAAAAGTATCAGACTGAGATACTCATTCTTTCTGATGGAATCTCATTGCTTAGATGGAGTTTTGTAAAGCACTTCACACAAATTTTATTGAAACTACTGTATAGTGCTTTATGTGAAGGATATGGAAGCACATAAAGTATTGCACAGTAAATTTTGTAATGAAGGGCCACAAATGGCTTGTTAAAGATCCCTGTGTGGATGTCAGGTTTAACAGCAAGTATTGCTAGACTAATGTATTTTTGGAGCAGTTTTTGGTCAAACAAAATCTTGTCAAGAACAAGGTTCCTGAGATAAATGACTTCATTTATCATTCTAAGAATAGTATCTTGGCTGAATGTGTGACTTGTCTTCTCTTAGAAGTTTTATCACCTGGTTGTAAGCTGACCAGTTCAGCAACCTGAATTTTCACAAAGCATCACTCAAAAAATGGTGAACATGAGCTAAGCAAATAATTTGCAATGAATAATTTACCCTTTTTCTGCAACTTTTGAGCAGGTGCTCAGATTTATTCACTATTTAGATTTACTTTGTGGATTAACTGGAAAATTATCAGATTAGGAAGACTTGGAAGTTCATTGAAAACTTTAGGTCAGTTAAATCCACTCAAAGAAGCTCCAGTTTTGATGCTCCGGCTTGATTGACAATGAAATGTTAATTTAGAAAAATGCTATTAGATAACTGCAAATGCAGCTCTGAAATGTCCTTTCATCAAAGCGGCCCGTAAGATTTCTTATTTTAAAATTTTAAAAGAGGAAAAGATCTGACTTATGCAATTTGTCACTATCTAAATCTGTGGAACCTTAAGACATATGGTCTGGCCCAAGAAATTAATTTCTAGAATTCAACTGAAAAGTTGTGCACAATTTTCTGCAACTCCACTAAGCATCCCCTATACATTGCTATTAAATTCAAAACTCTAGAAGTTACCAAAAAAGCATGAGCTACTGAGAGCGGTGTGCAAAAAGTGAGTCCAACAAGATCTAAGATGATGTTGTGCATTCCTTCACAAATGTGAATTTAGAGCTTGTGGCTGATGTTTGAATAATTTCCCAAACAATCAGAGTCTCTTTTAACAAAAAGTTACATCAGAAGCAGTATAAATGCAATTCTTTGTCTGCTTAGAAATGTCAGGAACCACCACACCTCAAGACTCTTTTTTTCTGCTGTGGCTGCCAGCTCAAGATGATAATTTTTGTCTCTATTAATTTTGGTTAACTGAACCACAGCTATTGACTCAATTCACACAGACAATCAAAAAGCCTCATGGCAGAATTCATTGGCCACTGCTAATCTTCCTACATATATATAAGACTGATAGTATACCCCCTAAAAAGTTTAAGGGGTCTGATATTAACCCTTGATCTTAGTCCTTTCTTCTATCTTTAGCCAGCTGGACCTAAACGTTAAAAATGGGTAATTTTTAACAGTATTTACCATGATTGTTTGCCATTGAAGACACAATTTATGGAAGAAAAAAAACATAAGTGCACATACCGGAGTCTCGGTGTAGTATTGCACACAGTCTTGTGCTGAGTACATTTATGTGTGAGCACACAGAGGCAAAAGTACCCACACTGTACTTTTAAATGCTAAGCAGTAAAAAACCTTTGCAGAGTGATCATGTACTGCTCCTCTGCTCCAGTTTGACAATGAAAACAGCTCAGAGCTGACAGGATTCTACATCAGTCACCCCATCATGGTCATTGCATGGGAAGAGGATTTAAGAGAGCCGATCTGCCCTGTCACTCTGGGGCAATGGATAAACACGCTGGGATTTTTTAAAGCCTTCCTTTGGTCCACCTGGCATCAATCAACACAAGTGACAAACCTCCTGACAGAACAGACAACTGCCAGCAGATGAGTGGTGTAGGTTGTTTTGTGGGTGAACTTCCATACTGTGGCAGAAAAAAAAGGACAAGCATGAAACCAAAGCCTCGGACTTTGCAGCAGTGAGAAAATCAAAGACCTTGGAAATTCATACCTTGAAGCTGTTGTGAAGTGGACATAAACTGGAATAGAGAGATAAAGTAATATAAGATTATTCTTTGATAGGAAAACAACAGTGTTCATGCAGCAAAACCAAAATACTCTAGCATGCAATGTAAGGGCAAAATTTTTGTTGGTGTTATCAGGAGGCAAAGTCAGAGATTACAGGCAGACCACAAGCAAAATTGCTGTAATTGTCCTTGGGGATCTCCAGCGAGTGTCTCAAGGCTCTGCACCTTTGAGGTCATATCTCTATGAGGTGTCTTATTTTGTCTTTTACATCATTGAATATGATTAAACTCCTGCTGTTGTGCTAAATTTCAAAGATTGTAAAAAGTCATGGGAATTAAAAAGGTCACTGCAGTATTTCATTTCAATAGCAAATCTGTGGAATAATGTTGTGCAAGTACATAGGAAACCGCTTTGAAAAGAGAACTTGTCGGTGACTTAGTTCTAGTGAAAAATAGCAGGCATTTGGAAAATGGAATTCTGCTTCCAAAACTTAGAAATGGACAGATAATCAGAAATGGGCAGAATAGAGTCCTTTCAAACATCAAAGCACAGAAAAGATGCATAATTCCAAATTATTTTTTGTAACATATACATTTTATATCCAGACATTTACAAATGGCAAATTCTACTTCCATACAGTTTAAGCTGATGATGAATCCTTTGTATAGAAAGGTATATTTCATGTGCAGACAGAGAAGACAAGATTTCTGCGTAAAACAACAGAGCAGGTAAATGTTTTAAACCCATTTGTAAAAAAATCTGAACTTTAAATAAAGCTCTTCTCATTCCTTGTGTATATGTATGTTTTTGAATAATCTCATATTTACTTTCTTTCATTTTAGTCAGACACATTCCTCCTTATGAATCCATGGATCAGCATAATTCCTGCTGTTTTAGAAACTGGCTAATCCCAGTGGAAATGTAGCCCTGCAAATAATATAATTTTCCTTCAGGAACAGAAAAAATTACAGTTCCAACAGTGAATATAAAAATTGTGGACTTGTCTGAGTCCTGCAGGACCAAATTGCTAACTGAACACTGTACAAAAACATGATGGTATATGAAAAGTTTCAGCCATATTTAAGGTTCATGGAAACTTAGCATCTTGAAGCACCTGAATAACCTGGAAACCAAAGAGGGCAATACTCTAGAGTAAGTTTAAAACAAAAATTTTCTCCCGTCTACAGTCTTTCCGGGCTTTTTATTTAGTCTTTTTCAGAATGGCTGCATCACCAGGGGAATTTTGCTGTTAACTTACAAAAATACACTGTGTTAAAAGGTTTAGGGTTTTATTTTTGTTGGTTGGTTTGTTTCGAAAGGCTTACAGATCAGCTCACTTGAATGACAGAAGTATACCCCTTAAAAAAAGGCCATCATCTTGTGAGATTTGAGTCATTGATGCCAAAGAATGAGAATGTTAAATTCTTCTGGGCAGATCCCCAGAATTTTTAGCAAGGATGAAACTTTTTTTTTTTTCTTTCAGGAGTCTCCTCTAAAATTTTCTAAGTGTATAAGTGAAAAGAGAAGGTTGACTAAAAAACTTTTTAGGCAATCTCAAGAACAAAAGGTGCCTATGTGGAAGACATAGCAAAATTAAAAGCTGTTTACTATTTTTGAAAGTTGGTATTTCTCTGATGTCTAAATTCAAGAACTAATTTTTATTTTTTTACAGGACAGAAAATTATTTCAGGCTCTTCCAGCAAACTGGACAATAGAGAAATCTACAAGGAATGCTTAGCAGGCTATTTTTGTTGAATAGCCATCAAGCACATTAAAAAATGCAACCTTGTTATCATTTCTACACATCACCTATATGCTTTAATGACAATGGACACAAAACCGATGTTATCAGACTTTGAGGAATAAATTAATGTGATGGAATACATACTGGTACAAAACAAAAGGGAAAGTAAATTAATCTTGTCACACCATGAGAGGTGAAGCAGAATCCTTAAAATAAGAAGAGATCTAAGCCCCTACTATTTTTTTTTCTTTTCCCAAGCTAAACCTGAATGCTTTTCAGGTTAAAACATCACTGTCGCCTTCTCCACTGGGCTGGCCCAGAGTATGAGTGTGTGAGGGGATGTATGCGATACAGAGAACCTCCTTTCACCAGTGAGGAAATAAGCCCTCTGTCATTTGAAAACTAAATTTTCCTCTCGCTCTTTACCAGTCCCAGCACAGATACCCAAGAGTTACTTTGTATGGTAGCACTAACACATTTAGATAACTATTTCTGTGGTGCTCTCCCACGTGTGGGAGAAGGTGTGCTTGAGAGCACTGGCGAGATTTGGCCAGGCAGTGCACACAGATGCACAGGGACAGGTGTGCCCGTGCCCTGGCCATGCTGCCTGGAGCCTGGAGGCCAGCCAGCTCTCCTCAGGGCTCTGTGCAGTGGCCACACTGTCACGCTGAGCCCTGGCAGCCTGTGCTCTTGGGATGGGTTATCCCAAAGCCTCAAAGTGATCACAGAGGTCCACACACTCCATTCTACCAACTCCAAAGCCCAGCAAGGTGCAGGGCTTTTTTTCTTGCCATGCTAAGTCAAGCTAGACCATCCAAACCACATTTCCATGAGCTGGGACCCTGTAGCAAGTGGTTGGTGACACTGGGTCTCCCAGCACGCATCCCTGTGCTGCTTCCTTAAACTGGGGTGTACCCAGGCACCAGGTGACAGGATGGGCAAAAGTGCTAACCTGCTTCCCTGGTAGTGCTGACTGTGTCAAGACACAGCAGTCTTCATCTTCACTGCACTTTTGCTGTCCCTTTCCTGGGCAGTGGTCTTGAGGCAATGCAAAATGCAGCCAGAGAGTGTCGTGGCAGGGGCAGGCAGCTTTTCACTTCCTGAATTCTGTCATACAAAACTATACCTGGAAGACCTGCCCAACTTTTCCTATGGAAACTGGTTGAGAAAGTTGGAGTTGTTCAGGCTGGAGAAGCGAAGGCTCTTAGGAGAACTTATAGCATCTTCCAGTACCTAAAGGGGTTTAGAAGAAAGCTGGAGAGGGACTGTTGACAAGGGCTTGTAGTAATAGAACAAGGGGGAATGGCTTTAAACTGAAAGAGAGCAGGATTAGATTAGATATTAGAAAGAAATCCTTTGCTGTGAGTGGGGTGGAACAGGGGCTGCCCAGAGAAACCATGGATGGCCCATCCCTGGAAGTGTTTAAGGTCAGTTGGATGGAGCTCTGAACTACCTGATCTAGTGGAAGGTGTGCCTGCCTATGGCATTAAAATACTGAATTTTGAGATACTCTGTTGCTAGGTTGTTTTCCAACCAAGACACAGCCATTTATGCATATTTTATACAATTTTCATGCCATAATGAGTCTCCTTGATAAGTTCATGGAAGGGGCTCCACTGAGCCTTTTGAAACACTAAATAAACCTAGTAAGATCCAGCATCAAATCCTTATAATTATGATAAAAAAGCATGTTAAGTTCAAGTTTGTGAAAGCTACTGAGAAAATCAAGGGAAAAAAAAAATCAATGCTGAGATCTTGCTTTTATGCATTTTACTGGTAATTGGGTCATTAGAAGTAGTAGCAGAAGAACTAAGAATTGTACATGATTATTCTGCACAGGCAGCAATATGGAAGACTGGAAGTAACATCTTCACCTTGAACTTAGTGAAGACTGTTGAAAGGCTCAAGTATTTTATTGGAGGAGTGTAAAGTTAAAAACTGAGGTAAGAAGGTAAATTTTCAAAGGATTGAGAAAATCCTACAATTAAAATTGAGTTTGTTACATCAATCTTTGCACTTCTGAATTCAAATTCACTTCCTGCACATATTCTTCAAATTCAGTCTACAATGTATAATTTTTTAAAGATATTTCTATCATCGACTTCAAAGAAAATTTGTGGAAAGCCTAGTAAAGGAAATAAACAAATAGGCAAAGAAAATTATACCAAATATTCAAACAGATTATTTGGCAATTTTCCACTTTCAAAAATCATCAACTTATGAGGACTTCAGTATCTCATATTTCACTATCAATATCACAAACTATCTTGAGAGAAAAGATAATGCTATTTACTGAATATATACTGCAGAGAACATGGAAGGAATGATATCTAGAGGACACTTCTTTGGCCTGGAATCTTTTCTCAAGCCATCCATAGGAAAGGTCATTTAAATCCTCGCTACAGAATACTTTTAAAGCAATATGAAAATAATTAAGACCTTTCTATTGCTGTGATTTGTTCCCTGCAATTCCTCACTGAACAATTGTACTGTCAACTTTGATAGTTTTCCTCAAATAAGGAAATTCACCATTGTCCAGAAAGGCCACAAAGTCTACACTTCTCTCTCTGCAGCAGCTGCAAAGCCTGGAGAAGCCTGGACAATATGAATTTTAAAAGCAGTAAAGTGAGACCCTAGAGCATGTTAATTTTCCAATAATCGCTGCAGAGCACATGTATCTCTGTTTCCCAAAGGGCCACTAATCTGAGGAGCAGATAAGCATCTTGCCCAAGGCCAAGAAGCAAACCAGTGGCAGAAATGGGAAAACGCTTGGAGAATTTTGTTTCACGGACCCTTATTTTGACACCCAGGCCACCCTCCACCATCTTCCTTCAACACCGGTGAAAGAACTGCTCAGATCTAATTTGAGATAGGGTAAGACTATAAGAGCATGACTGTGTTAAGAACCTCTATTTTCTTTGTTATACTGCATTTTCAGGGGCATGATACTCCTCCAGTGATTTACATTTTAAAGAGGAACTGGCATAAAACTAAACCCTTTAAATTGGTTGAAACTGTTGCTGTTCCCTGGGCGTTAACAACAAACATTTTCTTGTTAATGAAGCTACATACATTTTAGCATAGCTGCATGAAAACGGAAAAATCTTGCTCCCTCACTGAGTGAGCATCTTGTTAATCATTGCAGTGTGTGTCATTAACTCATTATTCAGCTGTGATATGTTTTCCCTGTGACGGGTTAAAATATATAGTGAGTGAATGCTTACTGAGTACAAAGTACTTTCAGATTATAATATTTTATCATGGTAAAGAAAGCTCTAAACCAACATGATTTGACACATAAGATGTGGCAAAAAGTTGAGGCACAACAGCCACCATTATAAATATTTATAGACATACCTAAAGTCTTATATAAAGTTCATCCTGTTAAAGGACATGTTTTATGTTGTACAATTCCTCTTAGAATATCAATCTAATAAGCACCAAATGAGGCTGAAGACAATGCTGTTACAAAAAATGGAGAAAAATGATTAAAATGTGATAATTATACTGACAGTTTATATGCTCAATCTAATCAACCAAGCTTCCAATTTGTCATAATGTACACTCACTCATACCTTATTGCTTAATTATAGCAACACTTCTATTTCGAAAGGCTGTCAATCATGCAAATGCCTATCATTTTTCTCTATTTGCATTTAAGAGATATATTTTTAGTTCAGTTCCAAGGCCCTCTGTGAACCTGAATTAACCCCAGCTCTTTCTTTTGTTTGCAATGCTCATCCCTGTTTATTCACTGTTTGCTGTCTATGCTGTGTGATTTGCTGCTTTACAGCTCATCTGCTGCCAAAGGGATTTTTGAATCTCATCTCTGTTCCTGCATCGTGGTGATCTATGTGTTCTTAGGAGCTGCAGACCTGAGCTTGAACTATTCAGGTTTGTGAATAAAACTATCAGACAATCTTGTCTTCTGTTCTGGATTTGTCTCATTAGTCCTGCAGGGGTGGGAAGTGGGAAGAGAACCTTCCCTTTCTCTCATGGGCAGCCCTGCCAAAATCAGCAGGACTGGTTCTGGGCTGTAAGTTGTGAAAAAGTGTGAAAAGACATCTTTTACAAACACATCCTAACATTCACATTCTGATGCACATTCCGCTCTGGTCTCTTCTGTCTCCCATCCTCTCCAGCTTTGTTCTAGTACATAAATGGAAGAAAAATTTGGCATTAGAGCACAGAGCAACACAGCAAGAGAAATGCTGAACAGGACCATCAGCACTGGCAACAAGGGAAAAACGTAAGGAAGTTGGCAGGAATTGTTCAAATACATTGGGAGCACTAAAGCAGCAGGAGAAGCTGTGCAATGCCACCAGCAGGCGATCTTCTGGTAGCAGACAAGAGGAGCTGCTGTAACATGAAACATACAGCTCCAGAATTGAGAATTAAACCCCCTCTTTTCCAACCTTATTGATGCTGAAATTCTGTGAAATGACACCCCAGCAGGAATTACTCCCTTCCATGCCATATTTCTCTGCTTAACTCTCTTTCGCTCTTATACATTTTATCACACTATCTTCTCTTTGAAAATCTAATAATTTCTTACACAGATATTTCATATGCAGTTCACAAACATATTCTACTTGAGCTTTAGATGGTAAAAAAATAAACAAACTAAAAGAGCAATTCAAAGTACCAGTTTGGGTGGCAAAGGAAATAAAAAGATGACAAAAACATGGCATCATGCTATGAAAAATGTCAAGTTATTCTTTGAATGTTGACTCAGGAAAATCTCAATACATTTCTGGTAAATGAAGCATGAAGCATATTCTTAAAAATATGGTGTCCAGGAGATAGTACTACCCAATATTTTATCCTAATGGCAATATATAGTATTTAAAAAATCTTGAACTTTAAATCAAACCCTTTGGGGAGGACATGGACAATCTATTAGTTTTTCAAATATAAGTTAGTATCAACATGAAAATGAGAGAGTAAACCATTTCTGGGAGCTTACTTGGTTAAAATCTGTTTTAAAATTGGAGTGTGGCTTATTCTTTAATTAGTATGTAGGCAATATGAATGATCTTCCCATATCATCTCTACTTTTCAAAACTTTGTATTTCTTGACTGGAGTCATTAATATCTTGTTAGGTAAAATAACCCCTAATGCTCACAGTCACGAAGGATACACTACCTTCGATTCAGTACAATAATTTGGTGGCAAAACTGTAGAATTTGCCATGCTTTCAGAGAGTACAGCAAAAAAAAAAAAAATCTAAACGAGAACGCCATAGCATGTCTTTGAAAGATGGAATATTTTACTATTTCTAAATAAACACTGTCTCAGAAGCCCATTTTGTTCACATTATAATTTATTCTGAAGAAATTTATCTTCCCTATTTGCCATCCCTCCTTACTTTAAAAGATGCCTACAAAACATTCCTCCTGGGACAAGTTGTTGTTCAACTTTTCATCCTTCTTAAGCAAAACCAATTACAAGTTGCTTTTTTTTACAGACATTTTTTTAAATGACAAAATATATGTATCTCACACATATACCTATTCAGTGGACAGTAGTATTAAAACTTATCATTCTTTAACTCCTCCACTGAAAGCAGTATGATGCAAATCCTTTCAAATCTTGTGAAATAGCTTCAATATTTTGCTCAGATAATATCAAGTTACTATCAAAAATTTCTCATGACAGACTGCCCATATTGCTTTTGGACAGACCGAATTCATTTGAAAAATAAATCAATTTGAAAAATAAACTCTTAGGTCTATTCTGATTTTTACAACATTTCTGTGCAGGTTGTGAGGCAGCAATAGTGACAAGTCTTTCCTACACTGGAAAATCAGTGTGCAAATGCAGTTGTTGTATAGGTGAAATGGAGTTTCTGCAAAGATTGCCTCTGGAAAAGTCTTCTGTCATTTTTCTGGTCAATGTCCTTTACTTCCACTTGACAGAGCAAGCAGTTTTAGGAAGGACTCCAAATCTGGCAATTTTGCACTCAATTTCATGCTGACAGCTATATCATACCAACTGTTGAGGCTACTTGTGTGTCAAGCACTTCTGATTCTCATGGTTACTCTGTAATAGGAGAGAGGTCACTTCTGTTTGGTTTTCTCACATGTTAAAACACAAGCAAACAATAATTCTTTCAGAAAAAGGGCCATAGCCCAAAACTGACATGTAGGCTGAACTAATTTTTTAAAAAATAATTAATAATTCCATTTGAAATTACCTTGTTAAAATATTTAAAGGTAGGACTGCTATTCCGTCACACACAGTTTCTCTTTTGCTCATCCTCTGCAGTCTTTC
>VWZV01011134.1:230034-303374 GCA_013397155.1 Irena cyanogastra
CTAGGTTATGTCTGTGCCACATGTTCCCATGGATAAAGCAGATGTTTGGAAAGGAGAGAAATTTAAAGGAGATGAAATAGAAGGAGAATCAGAAAATGTCAAACTGAAGCTAGCATTTTATTAACAACATATGTTAGCAGTGTCATGCATGCATAGGAGAATAAGAAGAGGGGTGGGTGAGAAAGAAGATGACTATTAGCATTCTGCTCTAATATTTTTCACAGTACATAGGACTTCAAAGGCTGAGGGATGTCCATTGAATGCGTCCACCCACGCCTTACCTGCTCAGTACCTGCAGGTTCAGGTCAAGTGAAGTTCTTTATAATATTTAGTTCTTCACTTCTCCCCCTCCCCAAATTGCCCTACACACCTTGATCAGTTCCTTTAAATATTTGATCTTTCTTTAAAATATCCAAACTCCAAATTCCTCATGATCTGTAATTTGGAGCACCAACTAACAAGGGAGGATAAGTGAGCAAAATCACACAGACCTGCAGGAGTGGGGAAAGTGGAACTTTTGCTCTCAGAGAAACACCAGACACTGAAACTCATTTTTCTGCAGTACAACTGGCAGGGTTTCTCCTGATTTACGTAGGTGCAAAGTAGATGAACCTGAAGCCTTTCTCCTGGACTTCAGTTTATTTCATTTCATTTCATACAAACCCAGTATATTACAGCTATTTTATTATCTCTCGTAATTACTCCCTAGAACAGTAGAAGGAGGACTGGTCTTTTTAGGGAGGGATATTTGAAGTGATTCATCAAGCTGCCTCTTCAAGTAATCTGAAACAGCTTTTCTGCTTATAGAAGAACTTTCAGATGCAGACATCCTGCAGCAATTCAAAAGTGGGAGAAAAAGCTATTAGCCTCCTTGAAAATACTGTGAAACTCCATTTTCTGGACATGGAAAGCTTTGATTGCTGGCTCTGGGTAGCATGAAATGCGTTTGCCTACTTTTCATTTGCCAACAATGCTCAACAGGAAATCCAAGCATCTCAGTATGAAGTTTAAAACCCAGGGCTCCTTTCAGTTCATGCAGGTAAGACAGGTTAAGGGGGGAGCAATGTGTCTGCAAAGTGCAGGCACAGCACAGCTCTGTGTGCCAGCTCATTGCCCTCACTGCTACTTTTAAATTGTTTTTACTCCATTTCCTTAACTGGCACTGCACTGGTTGCATTTAACAAAAGGGCTGCTGGGTTGGGGAAAATAAGCTTGAAAACAAACATTTACTGTTCAGTGGATGAGTGTGAAGCCAAAATGCCAGAACAAAGCTGAGGTACCAAGAGCTTTTTAAGCCTCATTGAGAGTCCTCCTGAGGTTTGAAAATGCATTTAAAAAGAATTAAATCTAACAACATATTTTAAAATAATCAAAGAAAATTGTATTGGAAATAGCCGTCCCAAACACACAATAAATTGTCTAGCCACATTTTTAAATTAACCACACAGTGTGATATATAAAAATCAGCAATAACATTTTACAATTCTAATAATAACATGCAGTCTGCAGGCGTGTGATTCAGTACACATTCCTTGGGAATGTATTTGGCCTTTGGCCCTGTGTCTCACAGGGCTCCTGAAGAGAGAGCAGCATGCCTATAAATTTATGACTGGATTACCTGTCATATGTTATTCCTTACCTAATTGTTTCTGTAACCTATTGTTATCCTTATTATTGTTCTTTCCCATTATCCACTTAGGACTGTTTAATGTTATGTGTTCTAGGGGAAACAATGGAATTCTGGTCACTAGTGCATTTTTCATGAAAAGGCTATTTTTATCCCAAAATACAAACAATATGGCTATAAATATTCCCTGTCCTCCACATATTGAATTTTACATTCATTTCAAAAATATTCTTTTCCTTTTAGGGTTAATACAGAAAAAAATGCTGTAAATTAGAGCTGGATTCTAGGGAGAAAAAAAAATTACCCTCTGTTCAGGACCTTACAGCGCTGGAAGCTTGGAAATGTTGGATGTGATGGAGAAAAGGAGTAGATGCACACGGAGCTCCTGGTAGGCAGAGATTAGGGAGCAAGGGCTCAGGCAAAGCAGCAGCAGGCTGGTGCACAGGATGAGGGGAGGCAGGAAAGGAGATGGCACACAAGGAGAGCACCCACTGCTGTGCTTCAGAGTGACAAACTTCACTTCTTCCAGACGACTCCCCTGGCTGTCCCCAAGCACCTCTGCCATACTGCAGGACTCTCTTGGCTCTGGATCTGCTTTTGCCCTTCATCCAGCTCACTGAGTGCCCTTTACCCTCTCAGACAGCTTGGTATGATGGATCTTGATGACATTTAGCCAGAATTTTCTTAAACTTTATGTTTAATTTAAAATCATCCATGACTGCATTCAGATGACTACTTCCCTGGTCACAGAAATAAATCTGCTACCAATAGGAGTAGAAAAGGCAACTGTAAGTAAATTTCTTTGACTGTTAAGATTTATTCCTGGTATTTCCCACTAAATCTGTGGTAGTAAGATGAGAAAATCTTTTGAACTGGTAGAAAACATAGCATTAGGGTATGCAATATTTTGCACAGCTCTAGTAGTTTACAATTAAACACGTTAGAAATTTGACAAAGCCTCTCTCTGCACTTTACAATTTTAAAATATAAAGCCCAGTTTCCATTGCATGAGGTAGGGAGGCATTATGCCATTGTGTATGTGGTGAAATAAGGACATAGCAAGGGTAACCAACTTGGTCAAGGACATAAAAATACATAGGCTATAGCCATTTGTTCCTAGAGGCTACTTAGCAGACTTAAGGTAGAGAGAAAGTAAAAGAAACACAATTGAACAATTGTTATTTCTGGTTTAAAAATCATTATTTTGGGGTTTGGCAAACCCCAGATGTCTAATTAAAAAAAAAATGAGTCACACTTCCTTGGTAGAAGGTAGTCTATAGACACTTAAAATAGGCTTCTTCAACATGTTTTGGAAAACCCTGATACTTCAGTTGTGGCATTTCATAAGATACACCAGCCTTTTTCAACATAGGAATTCATGTGGAGCATATTTTAGAAATAAATATTTTCTTTACTTATTTTAGGCCACTTGTCATAGTTTAGAATTTTAGTACTTTTTTAAAAATACAAAACGTATAAAACAATTTTATGTTTTGCCTTCAAAGGACAATAATGGAAAATCCCATCACACAGCAGCTTCTGCCCACACTCACTAGCTAAAACCATAATAGCATATGTTAATGTATACTATCTAATGGACTTTTAATTCCCTTATAATTTAGGGAGTTGTAAAGAGAAAGGAAAAATGTGGAGGAAGAATAAAAGGATATCAGGATGCAACAAGAATCCATTTATAATTTTTGAAGCTTTAATTTGCAGGAAAAGGTAGATTTACATTACTGTCAGAATATCATTACCATTACCTCTTTTAAAGAAATGTTCGCTATTCAAGTATACAGTTTAAAACTCTGTCAAAGAGAATTTCCTCTTTCAAAGACTGTTTTTCTAAAAAAACAAAAAAAAAACAAACCAGAGAAAACAGACTCTGCTTACTCTCCTGCCTGACCTATTCCTCCAGGTTGACAGGATGGCCAGTTTGGAGAGCAGACTAGGTTCACATGAAAGTGGGAATATTGGAATTATTCAGTCACTGAGGCACAAGAAATGTCTCCTCTCTTCCCAGTTTTATAACATTGTTACTCCACTGAGCTGGGTCTGGGAAGAAAGTTGAGCAATCAAGCAATTTACAGTAAGCTCTGTTTAACTGCATGCTTTGGAAAGTAGGCTTGTATGATATAATAGATATTCTATCCAACAAAATCCATTTTACTAAATTGCTACCAGGTTCAATTTTAAATTGGTAAAGATATAACTCTTATTTAAAAGCATGTTTTAAAGTGACACAAAATAACTCTTTTAAACATACATCAGAGCTTTAACCTGCAATGGCTCTGGACATTCCTAAGTGAGGTGCTACTTCTGTTTGTCCCATTAGAAAGCCAGAAATACAGTCTTTCCAGAGGTATAAATCACATATTTTTCTTTCTCAAGTATCACAAATACCAGATCTTAAACCTGTCACTGCTGTTGGAAAGTATATTGGAAATAATGGAGCTCAAGCCAGGGCAGTTTTAGAGAGGAAATTCTACTTTTTACTGAGAGAAGATAATTCATTCTAGCCTCTTGTTTCTTTGAAACATGGCAGCTCAGGGCTTTGGCATGTTAAAGAAAGCATATGTTAAAGTAATGTCAGGCACCTTCAATTACAAGCACTGAACCCGGCCTAGGAAGGCATTTAATCTTCTAGTTATACTTAAAGGCATGCTTTGAGATGGACATCTCATGCTTGAAGTTAAGGAATTCCATCTCAATGGAAAAGTCCTTTTCAGGAATTACCTAAAGTTAAATAAAGGACATTCATAAAGGCTGCATATTCAACATAAACAAAGTTCCATTTTTAATTCCATTGCTGTCTGCAGTAGAGGAAGGGCAGAAAACAAGGGTGCATCCTGCACCCTTTGAATACTTGTGCACACCATTGGTATTGCCCCAATATGGACAACGCAGGCTCAGCATTTCTGCAGCATCTCTCAAGAAGCTGATGGGTGCCCCAGAAAAGGAAACTATCCCACTGATCTAGAGATGTAGCTGCCTACAAAAGTGAGTACATGATGCACCACAGAGAAAACATCTTCTATCTCCCCAGCGCAAGCTGTTGTTTATTCTTGCAGATAAAGAGTAAGGATCCTAACCAGATCATCACAATGGACGCATTTGACTGGAAATATTATTCCCATCATACAATAGCATTTGAACACATTTCTGATTTTCTTTAAGTCCTCAAATTCTTTGAGGAACCCTTAACCTGGGTTAAGGTTCAAACAGGCATTATATGCAACAGAAGTAACTCTAGTTTATGTCTGTTTGTGTGTGTGAGTCACTCTGTTTAGGGCAAGTAAAATAAATGCAAAGACAAGCATGTTAGCATCAAAGTGACCCTTTAGAAGTCCTAAAAAATTACTCTTGCAGTCCATAGTCCAACATTTAATAATGCTGAACTTGATAAGGGATCTCAGAACCTGAAAAAGGAGATCTGAAAGGCACCTTTATAGAAAACAATTGATTTGCTTCATTTCATTGAAATGGCTAATGCTTTGATGGTTCATATTTACAATAGCTTGTCCTGTTCTTCAATGGAGTTGATATGTTGGAGTCTTTAACACCATAAACTTGATCAAAACTTCCTGGGTAATAAACAGAGCGGATTTAAGATGTGAGCCCCACCCCCCCATCATACTACTGCAGCCCATCTGTGTGCCAATTTGTAACTAAAGACATCAAGAAATGTGTTCTTCATGCTCAGATGCCCTTGGTAGTTGAAAATAGTTCTGAGAGCTCAATGTGCAAACTGGATTCAGAGTCTGAAAGACTTCAGAGTGAAAGATTTGACCTTCTGTAGTAAAAGGCTGTATCTGGCTAAATCTATTACTGAAAGTAGAGATTTTACACACCTCACAATGAAATCTGGGTTTTAAATTTTACCTTCCTTCAAAACAAACCCAAACCTGAAACAAAACCAATCCCCAAATCTCTCCCTATCTTTCAGCTAAGCAACAGGGAAAGTTTCCATGATCATACATAGCCATAGTTGGGGGTAACGGGTGGCGGTGGTTGAAGGTTCTGGCAGCAGAAAATGGAAACTTTTACTTCTCACTGTCACACATGAGAAGTATCATTCCTGCACATTGTAAACTCTGTGTCATGGCCACTGTGTCCCAGTGATGGGACATTTTGGCAGGACTTCTAGGAAGTTTCTCATCTCATCTGTCTCTCCTCATCCTGTCTGCTCAGTTAATTATTTATTTGTCAAAAACAGTAAACAAGGGGATAAAATAATACACAATCCTTTGTCTTGCAATGCTGCAGTAACAGTGTGGCAACTGGATTTGAGAATGAGGCAACCACACTAAGAGCAAGGTTACTTATCACACGCTTTTATGCCGACACATATCACTGATCATGTTTTTTGTCATGCTAAATTACAAGTAAGTTTGAAATTTTAAGTGGGTATTAGCAACCTTATTTATGTCTGACTCTTGAAGCTTCCTCCTTGCTTTCTATTCCAAGGCTATGTCAGAGACTTAGCAACTACAGACTATTAATACTAGAGAAATATATTTGTAGTACTTGCTGCTCCCACATTTCATTTCGTCACTTGTTTGCTTGCAAACCACTGGAGGCACATCTCAAAGCCCATTTTCAAGTATGGAGAGATGCAGATAGGTGTCCAGTGTGATTTTCACACAGGCTTGGTGTCTGACTCCCATAAAACCAGTAACTTTATAAAGCTGGCTCAGAATCAGAGCCTCCATCACAGACATTTCAACAACTACACTTCTTTGCGTGACTACAGACTTATTAAATTCTTTGAGCAAAACTTGGACACTTTCAATACATTGCCATAAATACCTATAAACAAAGACTTCCCTTCATTCTTATCTACTATTGTTGCATTAAAAAAAAACTTCAAAAAAAGGGGGGAAAGAAAAAAAATTGCAAGCAACTTGTAAAGCTCTGTCAACAACAGAGAGGACTTGTTGCATTAAGTTCTGCCTGATGTGCTGCTCTGAAGCAGCTATATGGACTAGTGTTCCTAGAAATGAATCATCTCTTCCTTAATTGTGTGAGTCTAGCTGTCCTTCTGACACTCTAGTTCCATGAATTCTTTCAGAAATGTGATTGATTGGATGAAAGTATAGCTTGATTATGCTGCTCTTTTTCTTAAAGCAAGTTATCTGCATTGCTGGAGATGAAAACAGGTTTGTTTTCTAGCAGAATAAGTCTATGTGCCTGGTCTTCAAAAAGACCATACTCTATCTTTTATGTTGCTCAAGAAAACTACATACATTGATGTTTAGTAGAGATTTTCATAGAACAATAAAATCTAACTGATAAGAAAAACACACATAAATACAAAAAAAAATTATAACAGTGAAATCACCTGCAAATTACAAAAAATGTCTGATCTAGGTGAGTAGAAAAAAGGGTTAAAAAATTGCAAGAATTCTAGAAGCTCAGATGACTTTGGAAACACCGATCAAAAACAAAGAGACTGGAAGTATAATTAACTCCATTACTGCTCAGTCAAATGAAAACAGCTGTGACACCTTGTCTTATTTATGACAGCAGCAAATAGCTCTATTCCCTTGCTGGTTATTGCTGTAGGACAGCAGTGGTTCTACAGCAGGTGAAATAGAAACAAGCTGCTAATATTTATGTCACTAGATCAGGTTATGGATACAAGATTTATGCAAAAGTTCTATAAAAATATCCAAGTAGCTTTTATATCTTCTGCAGCAATCCTTTTCCAATAGCAAACTAAATATCTCTTTATTAAATATGATCCTATGCTCTAAGTTGTACTGAGGCAAAAAGGCAGCTCCCCCACTGCTGAAGATGAGAATGTGTTTTCACTGCAAACCCAGATTTGTTCACTCTAAAATATAAATAAAAAAGCTTTTTAGCTCTCAAAACCACTCAGTTATTTGCAAATCCAAGCTAGACTTTGTCAATGTGGAGTGGGATACGTGGTAGCTGGGTAAGAGAACTGTTTGCTGTACTTTGAAAAGCCTGTGCTTTTAACAGTATGGAAAGCAAAGAAGAAAAACTGCTTTCAGATTAAAACTCTTACTTTACTAGAAAATGTCATTACCTCCTTTGATATGAAAAAAAAAATGTTAGTGGGCAGATTTCCTAAAGCAGTTTTTTACCCTACTGCTTTAATCACTGGGCTCACCACACCTAATCGCTCTTCTTACTCCGACTAACTGCCCATTAAATAATGACTGAAAATAAGATTGTCAATAACAGGACAGAAAATAAAGCAAGATGCTGCATACTTCACTGCTAACCTTTTTACCCTCTCATCACCCTCCCTCCTCCCATTCCCCTCTAGTTTTGATGTTGCTTGCACTCTCCAGTTCCACAGTGCATTGACACTTGTTCACTATCACAGCCCCTACCTCCACCCCCATAGATCCAAACCCCTTTATTTCTCCACCCCTCTTCCATTATGCACCAGGAATTTGTTCTCTAAGCACTTCACTTTTGGTCTCTCAACAGCCCCTGCCTTCCAGGGGCTTTGGGCAGCCCTGACATCCCTGCCAGAAGAGGTCATCTCCTCCACTTACGCCATGGATCCCACACCATGGACCCAAGTGGCAAACTAGGCCCTGATCCCTCTCCTAGTGTGGGCAATATCACTTACCCAAATGCTCCTTCCCACCCCTCCCAACATCACACTTCTCCCCTTCTTTCTGGTTATTTGACCTAAGGAGTGTCATCAGGAACCAGTCTCTGGGGTTTGGCTATGCTGGAACACCTTGACAGTGCTGTGTCACCATCCCCAAGTAACACAGGAATAATGGAACAGATGAATTTGGCAACCAGACAGATGCCATGTGTCTTTATATCCGTTTGTGTCCCCCATCTGCTTCTTGCTTTTTTTTTTTTTTACTTTTAATATTTCTCCAAAATCAACAGTGTTGATAATGCTCCCTAGGACTTTTTCTGCCCATCTACTGCATATCCAAACAAAATGCCATCAAGATGACCATGAAGGTTTCAGAGGCAGGTAGGAACAAATCTGCCCTTTTTCTACCACACAGCTATGTGGTTCTAAAGGGTTTAAGACTTCCTCCTGTTTCACTTTCACTGAAATTAATGTGCAGAAATTGGCTGAACAACTACATATGTGTTTAGGGATTTAGTTATGCATGAGCTCAGCATAGAGTGTGGTGAGTTTTTCATGTGGTCTGATCATTACACCTTTACTCAGCCTTTTTGCACCTGTCCGTAAGAAACCACAGGCATCACCTCTCTTTGTGGTAGCCTTCTGCATCTCAACTAGCTTTGAAGACATTTTTGGATCCTTACTCTTCCAACAATTCACGGTAGAGAATAGAGGAGTGAACCCCTGGATCTGACAAAGCTGTGTGCAAAACTCAGCTGCCCTCAGCTGTACTAAGGTCGAGCTGCTGGCAGCCCAGTGGGCACGTGCACAACAGACACATTAAGATTACTTGGCACTTTAACACTAACGCTGAGCTACTGTTTCCAGCTCTTCCACAACCCAGATGTTTTTGCCTCAATCTGGCAAAAAATGTATCCAAGTTTTGAGTAGCAGTGGTAATAGCTGCAGATTTTAACTCACAAAGGGATGAAATCTGCCTGTTTTTACTTCCTGGAGGATGGAGAAGCAGGTCTAGATGTCCGTAGGAAATAAGAATATAGTAAACATATTTTCTAGCCCTTTTCTTAGGCAATGAAATTACTCATTCCTGCCTAGCACAAAGGCTTGGACCCACAAGGTAATTTGTGCAAGCGATGCAAATTATGGAAGCGGTAAACACATGCTTGGATTTGGACCACAAATCAAACTCTCCCAAACCTTACTGAGATCCCAAATGATTTCCCTGCTTCCAGGAGAGACCTGCATTTCTTGGCTTTCAGCCTCCATGCAGCTGCAGCACTATCACAGCTGTGAAGGCAGCACACAGTGGCCAGCTGTGCCGGCAGGACTGTGCTTCCCACGGAGCCATCCCTGTGAACACTGTTCAGAGAGCTCTTGGACAAATGAGCCAAACATCCCTGGCAGCCACAGCCACCTGGGGCCACGTGCTGTGTGGTGTCACTGAGAAGACTCAAAAGTGGGGGTTTCCATTCCAGCTTTGTGGAGATGGTCAGATTCTAAAGCTTGTTATGAAATTCCATTTTTGCTTCCTCTGGTCGAGTTATTTGTTGGTAGGTTATTTTATTGCCTCCAGCTCTAGGGAGCTGTCACTCTGCAGCAGCTCTCAAGCACAACAAAGAACAGAAGAGCCAGAGCATAGCAAAAACCAGAACTAGTCTAAACAAGGGCAGAGTATAAGGGATGCTTCACAGGGCATGCAGCTGGCAAGGCTGGACCCCTTCCAATCTTGGGTCAGGAACGGGCTGTAAGGGACCTGAGGTGCCTGAACATAGAGAGGGCTGGTATCCCTCAGAACTTAAGGAGCCTTGCACCCTGTTGGTCAAACAGATGTCAGAGCACAGGACAGTCAAGATGCCTCAAAGGATGCCACAAACCCAGATTTGGGTTGCCCGATCCAGCTCTGAGAGCTGACAGTGAGTCCTGGACCGTTGCACAGGAAAATATCCTTCTCTTGCCTTCTGCAAAGGGTTGTGCCAGGCCCAAGAACGTGGCTGATGTGGTAATGGGAGTGCTGATACTGGAGACTTCATCACTGCATCTCTCTGTTTTTTTGGCTTGCCAAGACCACGACTAAAATCTTTCCTCTATTATAAGAGCAAAATCAGATGATCCTGACATTTACTGATAAGGAAGCATATGAGGCTACACACAACCAGCACCAAAATAAACAAAAAATAATTTTGCAGCCTTAATGACAGATTCACTTATTTTGGCATATCTTCCCAAATTTGGTCTATAACCTAAAGACAGGCAATGTTTAAAAATTCAAAACAAGAACTGCAGGCTACACTGGCACAATTCTGCTGATCTTTCAGCAACATAATCAAGAAAAGAATGTAGTCTATGAGGTATTCCTATTTTTAGAATTAAATAGTTGTTGCCTTAAAATAAATATGATGCCATTTGATACAATTTATCCAGAGAGTAGAAATATAATAGTACTCCGAATCAAAACACAGGAATAAAAGAATAAGAATAAGAATAAAATTTAAAAAAACCACATTTAAAACATACTGTACTTAGTCAAAATAACAGTTAAATGTCAGTTTATCTTTCTGTATAGGAATATCTTTAACCTGCAAAACACTACAAAAAATATTTTGTCTTTAGTATAGGGAGCTATACTAACTCTGTTTTGTGAAAGGAGAAAAAAAAGATTTTTAATTAACAGCTGGAAATTGCTTAATAACCTCAAAATAAATTAATTTCTTTATCTGTCCCTAGTCCACATCACTGAGATGGCAATAATAATTAAAAAACAGATAAACTGTTAAAAAAGTCCATAACTTAATGCACACAAGCAACCTGAGTTCTTAAGTGTGCAGCGATAGAGATATTAAAAACCATCACACTGATAAGATTCTGCTTTAAAGATGAGACCTCATATGCCAACTTTCAACAGAGAGTGATCTCTTAAAGTCAAGCCATAAACCCTAAAACTGGGATTTCATGGCGACACTATAATTTATAATACTTCTGCAGTTTTCAATTATTCAGATGCTCATGGCCCAACAAATTGAATAATGAATGGAGTAATGAATTGAACCCTGACAAGATGATAACAGAAAATATTATGAGTAGTCAATACACAGTGGAAAACGCTTACAGAAAGATCCCTCAAAGAAACTACTGGTTTGAAGGACACATTTTCTCTTGAAATACAAAAGACTTGCAGGAAAATGTGTGCAGGAGTTGCCATTAACAAACAATCACTGAAGGCATAAAGCTGCAGAACTGTAGTATCTTTCTAGTGACCAAACTGTGAATCATAATCATAAATAGACCAGTTGTATTTTCTATGGATGTAGGTTATGCATTTCATTATTGCTTTTTTTTCCCCTCCCTTTAATGCCACAGAGAGAGAAAAAGAATGGCCATATAAATTCTTAAACACTTTAGCTGCAGGCTTAGCCTTGGAGGTGTGATGATATTCCACAGATGCTAAAGCACACAGGTCTTAACAGCATTTAATACATTTGCATCCACACTGCAAGCCAGAAACATAAATAATAAAAATTATAAATATACTGTTCAGAAATGGCGAAGGTAATGCACATTTGTATCTTCCAGCTAGTATTTAAAGGAGAAGTGCAGGCAGCCAGCAAATGCCATGTTAGAAAAAATTACACAGTTTTAAAAAGATAAAATAAAATAAATAAAACAAAAACCCCCAACCTAAAACCAGATTCAAACAAAGCACTATTCTGCATTAGCAAAGAGACAGGTAGCTTATCCCACATACTGAAATTTTATGAGATATTGACAGTTTCAAACAAAGGCAAACAACACTGCCTTCCAAAAATTGCCCCCAAACTTCATGCCAAAAATCAAAAGAAGCCTTTTATGGAAGACTGGAAAATACTGGGCTAACTATAAGAGAAAAAAATACTGACTCCATTTAGAGTAGGTCCAAACACAAGGCCAGTTATTTGTGGCATGTTTTGCTTGAATCAATGCTTGGGCTTCAGTGCTGGGTCAACACTTTTACTGGGTTCACCCCAAAGGCCCAAATAGCTGTAAACAGTGTAAAGGCTGGAAATAAACTTAACAGCTCCAGACCCTTTGTGACTGCACTTGTGTACAACCTAAGTCGATTCAGAAAAGAAAACTAGAAGGTTCCAGAACCCTCTGAGCTTAGTTGATCAGGTTTAAAAAAAAAAAAAAAAAAAAAGATAATTCAGACAGAAGCCTGGATGTTTTATATTCAATACTCAAATATTATAGTGGGGAGAGAAGTGTCCTTATTTCTGTCAAGTAGTGAAAGTGCCTATTTCCAGAATTCTGAAGAAAAGCCCCATAACCCAGGATCCAGTAGCCAGGTGGCAGAGCCCAGCTTTCAGTAACAGCTCTGGGTGCTCTGTTCTGCTATGGACACCTCTAATGTGCAATGAGAGTTCACCAAAAAGCTGCACCCGTTGGGAAAAACAGATCTACACCTCAATCTCCAATGTGGGCAGAGGTCCCACCATGTGCAGTAGCCCTTCCAGAGCCTTTTGAGAAGCTCTCACGCCCTCACATTTGTATGAGCTCACCCGGACCACCTCAGCAGTGGGACATGGCTGGGTTACAGTGCTCACTCAGCCCAGACCACATATGCAAACCCACCCCTGCTGATTCCCTTAAAAGGAGGATTTACTTCCTTGCTGAGGATTTACTCAGCACCTAGAAGATCCTGTTGTTACGCCATGGAGAAATTCGGATCTCTGCTGTAATACTGTAAATCCACAATTAACTATGTGGATGGAAGAAATAAGCATACATAAATACGTAAACTGTGTGTAAATTTTCCTTATTTTTTTCCTCTCACAGTAGAGAGAAAATCAGTTATATCTGGAAGTTTGGAGTAGTGCTTTTCATTTCCTGCTGAAAAGGCAAGCCTGTCTTAAGAATGAATGGGCTTTGAAAATGAGATGCTGTGACAAAATCACCGTAATTACACTTTAAAAATCACATTTTTATTTCAGCATTTTCAGCATCCTGCTGATACTAAGTTGCTGGCTCGTATGTCTGGCCCGCCGCCCGTGCCGGAATTTTCCCGGGCTTTCCCGGAGCAGCGGGACCGGGAGAACACGCGGCCGAGCTCTCCCCCTCCGGCCGGCGAGCCACGGAGCGTGGGTTTGACCTGGTGAGGGAGCAACCCCACAAGGATTCCAGGATAAGAAGTAAGAGAGAGGCCAGATGCTTGCATGTCCAGAGAAGCTTCAATCGTCCCCAAACTGGGGCAGCGGCAAATGGCGGAAATTCAAAGGATACAGTGACCTATAAGCGGGGGTGGGTACAAATGAAAAAGCCAATGAGGGAAACTCAGGGTTGGAACGTAGGGTGTAAACTACAACACAGTAACCAATAAGGGATTGCAAGGGTGGGGAGCAACTTAGGTAAACCCAATGGGAGTTTATGGAGCATATAATTGACACAGAGACTTCTGGAAGGAAGGGCAGGCATGGGAAGAGATTGGCATGTCAAGGGAGAAGGGGTAAGGAACAAGCAAATAGTCTGGAACATTCAGGGGAAAAAAGGGACAATATGGAGAGGGTATAAGGCAAATACTGAAACACAAAAATTACTAAAGAAGCTGAAAATACAGACTGCTACACTAAGTGACCTCCAGTCATATTATAAACATTAAATTGCACCCTTTGCCTTTCCATTTTTCTTCAAAATTTGTTTTTTAATAGGTCTGCCACTGTCCTTTTTCCATGAGCATGGTTTTTTCTAGTATTTAACTCATCAGCTGTGGCAGCATGCATTGCTTATCAAATCCAATATCCCATTATTGAAATCATTATCTAGCCATAAAAACACATTGATTTGTGTTTACTGTTAATATTTTCTAGCTTAAAGCACATTTTCCTCACCAGAAGCACGATTTGGTGGTCAATTCTGTCATCCTAGCTCATCCTGAGCTGCTGCAATGAAGCCAATGGAATGGCAAGACTTAGTGTAGCACAAGGGTATGATCCTTAATCAAAGACAGAAACTTTTGAAGAACTTTGTTTCAATTATTGCTGTCATTCTTAAGCTCAGCTGCTACTGAAGGCATTGGGAACTGCTCTAGACAAAGCCTAGTAACTAGTTTTATACAGGCTCAAATTGTGCTTACCTTCCTTCATTTCCCTTCCTCACAAAGAAGCTGTGAACTGGAAAGACATGCAGATTTCTTGCAAAGGATATGGGAAAGCTCTTTGCTAAAAGTCTGAACTGGAAATAGTCTGTTTCACTTGAAAATGAGCCTCCTGAAAAGATATTCAGCTGTTCTCGAAGGGATACTTCAGTAAAGACATCTAAATTTCAGCCTGGTACGACTCGTATCATTTTGGTATGTTGGAGCCCTGCCCCCACAAGGTGGGGACTTGAAGAAAAGATTTAAAGTCAGGGACATAACATTTAGAAAATGTCAGCCGGCTACTAACAGAGAAAAATCACCTAAAATATGTATTTCTGAAGCAATTGCACTGCTAGAACTTTTTTACAGCGGCATTTTCTTCAGCTGGGACCTATGATGTTATTATTTAGAATCTGTGGCTTTTTTTTTTAATAGACTGCTTTTCTCCCATAGGAAAAGCACCTTTATATCTTCATTACTGATTTGTATTCCTCACCCTTTGTCTGGTGCCTTTAAGAAATTAATTTCCTTCATGGAAAAACATCAGTCCTATGTGGATGGTGAAGAGCCCTGGCAAGGCTCTTGTCTTTATTTACTCTGAGACTCTGGAGTACCTCCCCTACAGAGACAGGATGAGAATGTTGGGGCTGTTCAGCCTGGAGAAGAGAAGGTTGTGTGGAAACCTCATGGCAGCCTTCCAGTATCTGAAGGGGCTACAGGGAAGCTGGAGAGGGACTCTTCAACTGTAGAGATAGGACAAGAGGGAATGGCTTCAAACTGAGAGACAGGAAACCCAGTTTAGATACAGAAGAAATTATTTACTGTGAGGCAGTAAAAATTGGAACAAGTTGCCCAGGGATGTTGTGGATGCCCCATCCCTGGGAGTGTTCAAGGCCAAGCTGGGCTCTGAGCAACCTGGTCTAGTGGAAGGTGTCCCTGCCCATGGCAGGGGGCTTGGAATTAGATGTTGTTTAAGGCCCCTCCCAACCCAGACCATTCCATGATTCTATTTGTATAGCCTGTGGTATCTGGGCTTCCATTAAACAGTCTGGCTTAGAAATGACTCAAAATTTTAATATAAAGGTAATTTGTTTCTATGCCTTAGTCCACACATTAGCAGTAATATGAAAGGCACTAAAACAAGGGTAATATTTAAATTCTCTTAAGATTAGCGCTCCAATATTCCACAAACATGTTGGGCTCTCCAGACAAAAGACATCTTGCAATTGTAAAATTGCTATTTTATTATAGTTCCAGTACAATGTATCTGCACAACAAATCTTCATCACAAAACCTCAGCTCCTCTAGGGAGCACAACTTGCTGCTGGTGTTTCAGGACACACATCCTGGAGCAGGACCACAGAGTGGTTCAGTGGTTCTCACCTCCCTACACATCACAGAGAAACATTTATGCTAGTAGCTTATGCAGATGCTAATACATGGCATAAATAATAAATAAATCCACTGAAGGACTCCAACCTGAAGAGAGAAGACCACCACAGTTTCTGTGGGACTGCGTTGTGAACACTTAACATGGTCCCTTGCTGTTCTCCAGGAGGTCAGGCTTCAGGAGAAGTCAACACAACACACAGAAGCGTTTGCACATTTGAGAGGGTTTTTTTAATAGGAAAATAAACAAGAAAACAAGGTGAGGGGAAGCAGAGGAAAAGCCTCCTCTCTGATCATTAGTGTAAACCCAGTTCTTGGCACACTATGGGAAATTAGTAGCTTTTAAGAAAGGGCTTTTAATTGCTTAATCTAAATAATGTTGGACAATGGCATACATGTTTTATTTTAGGGTCTATCTAGCCCACTCAGAAAATGTAATGGACCTAATTTTCATTTAGTATAGGTCTGTGCAGTTCCTAAAACATCTAAATGGCTATTAATTTAATCACGTAATTTAACTATAGCTCTAGAAAAGGCCACCAGCTAGTTGTCACGCAATGATTATGAGGATGACATTTCTATCCCATGATGCCAGAGGCAGACTTTGATACATCATTTTCTTTTTGAAGGTTAAACTCAGATAACCTGCCTTTGGCATTTAATTAGCTACATATTAAACACTCTTTTAATAATAAAATGATTAAAAATTTTATTGCTTCTCAAATGAGGCCCTTTTAGATAGATTTAATGACTTGGTTAGAGCACTGTAGTTTGTGAACCAAACCTTAGTTAGACCAGTATATAGTATAATGATATGCTTTACAGCTTGCAAAATCTGCATTTTATTCAAATGACTGCCATAATCATTTTGGGTAAAACTTATAATGCATTCTTCTGTATTTTTAAGTCTAACTGTTAAATATCATTGAAAAGTAACTGAGAGCCAACTGATTTTAGGATTTAAAGAAATGATCAAATTCAGGTAGTTACATTAAGCTGCAGCAGGTTTAATGTACTGTATTTTATACAGAAAATGTTTATCCTTTAAAAATCCTTTTTTTCACAGTTCAGTATCTGTAAAAAAGCCCCTCGTGTTCACCTAGCAATGATAAAAAAAGCATGAAGTGGCTGACAGTCTCCACTCTTTATTTGGTATAAAAATGTAAGCAATTTAAGGAAAACTGACACCAAAAAAGATAATATTTTTCCATTCCTGCATGGTAATAACAGTGTCATGACTGCAAAATAGCTGTAAAGATAATAATTCCATGGGCTGTGCCGACAGAGCAAATAGCACTGTAAGGCAAAGCAAGTACATGGCATTTAAGAATATATATATATATGTTTTATGTCTGTGTGCATATAGATTTCTCTCTATACTTAAACCAAAAAAAGCACCTTATCTACAGATTAAGGTAATTGTTACAGCTCAAATTCTTGTGGCCAAAAGTTTGGCCTGCCCAAATCTCATCACCTTCACAGCCAGAACTAGGTCATCTCCTCACAGGCAGTTAGTTACTGGCAGAGACGCATAATGTAGGAATCAGCCTACCATCCAGTCCCCTTAAAAGTGGTCCCTCAGGGAAGAAGTACATTGTCAGGACAGCTGGATAAAGAGGGAAGTTCATCTCTGAGTATGTCAACCTAGCACTTTTCATGGGCATAAAAATGAAGGAGAAAAAACAAGAGCAACCCAATGAAGAACTGAAAAGTGATATCTTTTAAGCTGTACTGCTTTGTTTCCAAGTCTTTGAAAGACTTCTCTGCTGGAAAAAAACAGTCTGTCCTCAACATCTACTCAACCCATTTGTGACAAAGCTGGAGCCTTTTTAAACCTGCCCTTTAGAAGCAAGAAGGACAGATTATTTCCTTTGCCAAGATCTATTTGAGAAATGAAAAGGGGGAGGCCTGTGGTTATGCCCTTTTAACTTTCAAACTGCCTTCATTCCTATCCAGATGTAAATTAGGACAATCTACAAGTTACTTTCCTTACAGACTCAGATGAGATGCCACTGGAAGTAGAGAGCTACTTCTCCCTGCTCTTCCCATGTCTCCTGTGCCAGAGCAGGCACGCACCAGTGTCCTTCTCACCACTGACATCCGTACAATTTAACACCTCGGTTTGACACAAGACACCACAAATATAGATCAGAGCAGGTGTTTGTGCCAGGGCCACGAGCACGTCACCAGTGCCCTGAGCAGCCTCTCAGGCAGTGGGTACCTGCCTTTCTGCCTCGGTGGTACATTGGCCTGGCGTGTCCCTGGAATTTGTAAGCACCAGCCTACATGGGCTGTTGGTTGACCCTGGTTGCTGTTGTTGGACTTAATCTACTCCCCTTGTTCAGGCTGAGAAATTTCTGCCTGAGCTTTTCTCTCTCTGTTACCGTTGCCTCTGGTGTCATCAGCCCTTGGGAAGCAGCCTGCTTCTGGGCAGGTTGCTGGTCAGTACAAAATGTTGGGCTTTGGTTTCGTGGCATGTTGGGATTTTTTGGTAGGTTTTGGTGGTGGATTTTATTTTGGTTTGTTTTCTTTGAGCCTGGCCAGTTGGACTCCTGGTAACTGTTGAGAGTTCCTGTCGATGGTTTCACACTGATGTATGGACATTCACAGCATGCACCCTTAGAGCTTTTTGTAGGCCAGATCTCATCTCAATGTTTAAGATGACCGCATTCCTAAGCATATGAAATCTGTAAAAGTGTAAGAGGTGCTCTGTACCTCACTTGGTGCTTGCAGCACCTAACCTGTGAGATGAGATAAAACTTTAAAAGTGTTGTCCTGATGACCCAAAAGCAGTACCATATAGTGCACTTACATTTTATAACCTAGACAAAAATGTTGCCTCAGAGGACCACCACAGAAATGTTTCTAGTAGAAATTGTAGTAGATCAAAGAGAAAAGATCAGATTATCTGCTCTTGGGCATCCTTACAAAGGCAAATGGAGGACATGTAAAATACCACCATTTCACTTCACCCACACATTAGTAAAATGCTCTTAGGCCACTGGGAAGCAGAGCCATGTACCAAGAAGTAAAGGTTTTGGAAGCTATTTCTTCTCATACGTAGCAGACATGTTGCTTCAAGAGACAGTTTATCACTGCGGAGATGACACTCACATTGTTGCCTTTGCACCGCCCTTTTGTGAAGGGCGGGAGAAAAAAATCATTTAGTTTGTCTTCAAGCAGGTACAGATTCCCTCTCCAGAAGAATGATGGTGGGGAAGAAGACAGGCTTTTCTGAAGTGCTAGATATACAAGCACGTCAGGACAAAAAAATAATGTAGTATTTCTAGACTTTTTTCTCAGTATGATCCATTTTAAGGATGCCTTCCAACACTGCTACTCTTTCCAAGACAACTTTAGTTTTCTTGGGTTTTTGTTGTGGAAGTTGAACCTTCCTTTTCAAACCGCCTAACTCTGCAAGCTACTTTTACTTGAAAGCAGAGCAATAAAACAAGCAGCAAATCTGCCTCAAAATACAAATTCCCTCTTCCAGTCATGCATGTGCCTGCTCTGGGATCATGTCCACCTTCTGCAAAAATTCCTAGGCATATCAGCCTCCATATTCTCATTTTTCCCTGTGAATAATGGCTATCCCTTTTCTTATGTCACACTTCTTTGCCCAGCTATTCAGTTTCTGCTTTTTCACAAGGGAAAAAGATATGATCTTAACATGATGGGATGATACTCCAGTGTATTATTTTGCTATGCATCTATGCTGCAGGTGAACTAGTGAATGAAAAAAGTTCAGGCAATACTGTTTCTTTTTACTCCTGTTTTGAAACTAAGAATTTTCACTCTTTGAGTTCTACAAAAGGACTTTCTAATGTAGTGGATTACATGGCCAAGGACAAAAATCTATACTGAATACAAATTGTTAGCCCTTCTGTGCCTCTTGCAGTGCCCATCAGGACTAGTCAACATAAAAAACAGGTCAGAAGCTGTCCTCCAGCAATGTTACCAAGCAGCTACTTGGGTAAAAGCCGGAGTGCAGGAAACTGCCTCCCTGCAATTATGGCCATGTTTCACCCAATTTATTCAAAACACATCAGCTATAGATAAGCTTAAGGATTGTATTAAGGGTGCCATATTAATGGTTAAGCCAAGATAGCCACTTGTTGCAATGAAATAAAACTTTTCACTTTCTCCTGGGCATGTGATCCCACTGTCCCCTATACCTTACAGAGTCTGTCCATAACACCAATAAACATCTACCTTGGCAAGGAGGGAGTATTCTGATTGCACAGTCAGCAGAGCTGGCTCACTCTAGGATCTGACAAACCCCAGAGCTGGCCTAAGGGAACAAAACTGTGACTGAGACCAGGATGGTCTCCTTCAACAACAGTGAGCCTTTTGCTGTCATCAAATTATGGCCTAAATAGGAAATGAAACATAAAAACACCTCTCTGGCACTCCTTCAATAGAAAGATAAAACACAGCTGTAGTTTGTTGAGAAAAGGCAGTGATCCAACTTCGTAAAAATCATACAGTAATCAAATAATAAGACCGTAAGCGTTCCAGCATCATCATATGACATTTGATGACACAGAGAGATTTGGAGCTGCACCTTTATACTTTAACTCCAAGCTACCTGCAAAGTAGTAGCAAATACAAAGTGGATCTGAAAACAAAGTACACTGCACTCAGAAACTGCAAGAATTTCAAATATTCAAAGCAACATTTCTAATTATTATTTAAAACCACCCACAAAAACAAAACCCAAAGCTCTGCATGTGAAGTTATAAGCTCATCCCATGATTAAGAACTGGCAAACTAACTATTTGTAAAAGAAAGGACACTAATGGCACTGTGCCAGCAATGATCTGAAGTACAATGCTTAAAAAAGGGATGATAAGATGCTTCCATACAAAAGCTTGATGCAAAATAACATGGATAAATGGATCTTTCTTTTGACTTCAATGGCCTTTTTTTGAAGACTGAAGTGTCTGAATTTAAGAGGTAGTTTTTTGCTAAGATAATTAGAAACAGAAAAATAAAGCTATTAGGATTCCAAGTTTACCTCCAAAAGCCATATGAATTTGATTTTAAAAAAAGTAATCTTTGAAATCCCAGGATTAGTACCCCATCATTTGCAGAAGACTATCTGATTTCCTATCTCATTTTCTATGGATAGAAGTATCCCCTTCCAACTCTTACAACACTTATCAGATTTATATTTGCTTATGTTTTTTCTTTAGGAAGTAGAAGGTGGTGAAAGCCACAATGACCTTGATATACTCACTTATGAAGCGGTCCAGTGAAACTATACATATAGTTTAATTCTTCATTTGGAATCTAAATAAATAGAAAGCACACAACTATAAAGAAAATTAGATAATTAAGAAGACTTTTATATTCAGAAAGATGCATGATCTGACCAATAAAAGTTTGACAAAATTGTTTTAAAAATATTTACTCTTTAAAAAGTTAAAGTCACACTACTAGTTTAGCATCACTTTTTGTGATTTGAAATACCAGAAGTCAATAAAAGATAGTACAAATAGGTAGCATTTTTACATTTCAATATTCTTTAGCTCTGAAACTAACAGTGAAGTTTAGTGGTTTTCAATCTCTGGGCATTTTTAGGTACATTTTGGCAAGCTGTTATGCAATTTCCATTGCTTTTCTTTTAGAGACTGGTTTTGTGGCCAGAGCTAGAAAGCAGCTGACTGATAGTTCTGAGCTCAGAAGACAAATGCTGGTTTGGAGTTCCACATATTTATACCATGTAATGCTTCTGGAAGAATGAAAACAAACCCATGAAAGCATAAGGTAGTTAAGTTTTTGTCATGTTTGAACCCCAGCCAGCACTCAAGTCCCACACAGCTGCTCATTCACTCCTCCACCAGTGGGATCAGGGAGAAAATTAGAAGGGTAAAAGCTGGAAAATCCATGGATTGAGGTAAAGACAGTTTAAGAGGGAAAGCACACAAGCAAAGAAAAAGCAAAGAATGAATTCACTGCTTCCCAAGGGCAGGCAGGTGTTCAGCCATGTCCAGGAAAGCAGGGCAAACCCCATCACGCTCCTAAGTCACATGAAAACCAGAGCACCACTTTTATATGAAGTTCTGGTTCAGCCAATGGTGGCCATAAGAGCTTCTATGAGTTAAAGGATCACCAGGAAAGTAGGAATCAGGATGTGCTTTCTCGGCATGACTCTATTTAACCCCAAAATTACTTTTTCTCTCCAAACTGGGTGGATAGATTCTACTGAATACTACTTTATTTCCAAATGAAAACTAGTTTATCCATAGGATTCATATTTAAATTCTTATTACTTTTTCTATTCTTTGTATGAACTCAGAATTACGTGTACAATTTGTTCCTGAACCTAAAGCCTCATGACCAGAGACAATGGAGCAATATACTCTTCCACTACATGCTTTGGCCTGTGCCAGAAAATGCTTGATATTTTTGTTTTATTCCTCACTTAGTGTTCAAAATAGTAAATAAGTGATCACTCGTGTTTTAAATTATTAGGCGTATTTTGATCAGACATTTGTCTCATACAGAGTGATGAAAGACCAAGGTTGACTGCCTTTGTGGCAATAATTACACAGGAGCATCAAGGAAGTGATTCACTTTCTGCTGACAACCCCATTGACCAGTCTTAATATCTCTTTACCTCCAATAGTAACTCCAAAGAGGAAAACTTTCCATACAGGTTACACATTCTCAGTAGGAGCCTACTGAGATCAGCTGCTGTGCTCAGCCACACATAAAAGATGCAACACTGCACTTTCTTTACTAAAAATTCTTTGCCTGTAGGAGTCCCTGCTGCAGAAGAAAGGTTCAATACGCACAGTGGAAGGGAGCATTTGCTCCACTGAGGAATAAATTACTGGTGCAGAAGGCCAAAACAGAAATTGCTGCATTGCTGCATATATATACATATATATATATATATACTTCCCACAGACATGTACAGCTCTTCCTGTAGGGTAATATCAAAGATTCTTGCTTTTACAAAACCAAGTAAAATCCAGCTCTGCCTGACAACTACTACCTGCAAAGCACAGGAGCTTTCCTTTCCTTATGTGAAGTACATGAAATGCTACTCCCTGCCCACATAACCTCAAAACCCAAAGATGTTGTTTCTCTGCACACTTGCTGCTTTGCTGTCTCCCCTCAAGGGCAGAATCTCGGGGGTTTCACGTAATTTGTACGAAAATGTAATGCTTTCCAGCTCTTTCATTTATGTTATGCAAAGTCAGGATTCTCCTCTCCAGAATTTAAAGCATACCCAGTGAAACTTGACAGGTAAGGGAGAGTAGGTGGAGGAAGGTCTTAGAGGTCTGAGAAAGTAAATATGATTTACAACGCCTAAACCCATAAAACCTCATTAAATATGTAAAGGCAGCATACCTTCCAGGAGAGGAAACTGGGTAGGGCCGGCCCCAAGCACAGAGGAGGCGCTCCACAGAGACTCCCCGGTGACCTTCAGCGGGGAGAGGACTGTGTCTCAGAGAGCTTTCCCGCACACTTTCCTGCTCAAGTCTTGTGGGATGCTCTCCAGCAAGGCAAGCTGCTGGGAAACCTCTCCATTCACCCTCCCCCTGCATCAGCAGTGGGTGAAGTGTGCTGTCCAGTCCTTTGCTGGCAGGGATTGTAGGGGTGAATGAGAAATCATCATCCTGTGGCACTACATTTAAAAACCATTTCTGTGGAGTGCTCATGATTTTTTTGCAGTTTCTGCTAAAGATCTGATTATCTAGTGTTTTGAGCACATAGGTAGGGTGTAGGAAATGTAGCTATCCTGTGAACTATGATCCACCACAGCCCAGGAAAGCCCATCATTGGGCAGAACTTACCCTTGTCCAAGTCCTCTCAAACCAATTATAAGAAAAGCATTATTAAAATGCTAAGTCTAGGAAATGCTCAGCATTAACAAATAAATTTTTCAGACAAATACTGGTTTGGGACTTTCCCAAGCATGTCACACTCAGTCTGCAGATGTGGCCCATTTCCATGGTCTCAGTAGGAACAAAGGGTCTTTAAAGACCCCACATAAACAGGTACAGAGGCAGATCCTATACTGCATGTGTTAAATCATATGCCCATTGGTCAAAAAACAAGAACCATTTCCAAAGATTTTTAAATGCCTAGTGTTCTCTAAAAGGAGGGTTAAACACATATAATTTACTATGACACTGAAATCCATTCTTCTCCTTCTAGCTCATTACCTTCTTTTTCTCCCTCTCTCTCCTTTCCGTCTCAGTGAAAAAATAAACATTCCATCTTAAGCATGGCGCTCAGCCTCTCAGCTTTACAATGAATATGAAAAAAAAAGCTCAAACGAAACGTACCTGGCTCTATGCAGGTCTCTAAAACACAAGATGCAGTGAAAGAGCTGTCACAAATCTTACTGCAAGTATAAAGAAACTCTGGGGTTTTTCCTTTGCATGCTTCACATCTAATCAATTTACAGCCTGATAATATTCCTAGAAAACCTTCTTTCTTACTGTATAAAGGCCTGGTATTCAAGCATTTTTGAGTGATAATTCAATAGGATTAAATTACACTCATGTGACAGCTCAACCTCACTAATGAGATACATTTCAGTAAACTGTTGACAGAACAGTCTGGAAGGCTTCTTTAATTTACCAACATGTAACAACATGGGAAAAGCATTAGTCAACTAGATGAAGATGAATAAGCACGGGGGTCTGGGGGCATTTTGCATTAACACATGACAACCTAAAAGTGTTTTTGTCATTTGCTCTTTTTAGCCCAAGGCAGTCACTGAATAACTCGTACCTGTTAGTGTGATTGACTTACCAAAGGAACAGAAAGGATTATATTTACAAATGTCTATATGGAAAACAAGCCAGAGAAATGTCTTTCTTTTTTCTTAAAAGATAACAGTTGTTCTGTGGGAAGATGTCTTACACCTACAGCCAGTCTGAAAGAACATTTAAATCTCCTCAGCCTGCCAGTGTGCTACATCCATTATTTCATTTCAGAGGTTCTTTTAAGACTAGAATTTTTTTAAGCTTGTCTAAAATACCTAATTCCATAGAGCTGTGCACTAGCAATAGTATATACAACTTTTACTAAGCAGAAAATGTAAAAGGAAGTGTAAAGGAGGCAGAGACAAACTCTATGGCTTCAAGTGACACAAAATTCTTCATGTGCATCAGTTTCTGCACATATACTGCTATTAGCAGGCTTAAACAGAAGCTGGAGTGTACTTAACAAACTGATGACATCATTAAACTAAGGAGAGACTTAGAGAGACTAAAATGCAAATGAAAGTGAAGACAAAACAATGCCAGTAATTTTAAATGTGCAGCTTCCAGTAGGTGTAAATCAGTGCAGGCAATTTTAAAGATGTGATGAAAAGTCTCTTGCCCAGTAGATGCACTCAACTAATTTATCTGTTGCATTTTTAAAACTAGGAAGGTTAAATACTTGCAAATAGCATAAGATTTAAGCAAAACAGGTTGCACCATGACTGATGGGAAGTGGTCCACTGAAGGAAAAGTCTGCCTTTCCATTTAATTAGGTTGCATATTCAAAGTGGGTGCGTGTTTGTGTGTATTTTATTCTGTTCTTCCTTGGTATCAGCTGGTGCAATGCTCACAGTTCTGTGAGTTTACATCCTCAACAGGGACTGTCTGTTTCAGAAGAATTAAAACTTTTCTTGATGAAGGGGGAAAAAAGACAACTGAACCAGAACACAAGTTTTCCAGTGTAGTGGAGACAAGCTAAGCATCCTAAAATATGACTGTGGTAGAGGACAGAGGGGCAGCAGGAGATCTTGTAAGCTTACCAAAAGAGAAAAATTCAAAGGCTGAATTCACTTGAACAGGAATCAGACCTCAAAACCACATAGCTGTCTGATTGTATTGAATTTGAACAATATGAAGAGAAACAAAAGAGGTGTAAATGAATCTTGCCATGAGTAAAGTTGATGAGGTTAAGTGATAGATAACCACTGAGCCTTTTAAAAGATTCATCTTTTCCCATTTGGATTTGTGCTAGTCTGCATCTGAGGGCTACAATCCCTTTAATTTTTTCCATCTGTACTGGCTCTACTACCTGAAGTCACCACTTCTTTCATCTGTTCCTTATTAAAACTAGACTTTACCTCACCAGGTAACCCTACTGTCTGTGACCACAAAATGAAAATTTCCAAGTTTTAACACCAGTGAACAGCCCTCCCCAGTCTCTTCAGCATTTCAGACTGGTAAATATGACTGATGAGAACAAAAGGGGCTACGTGGTAACACCTGGGGAGTGGCATAACTGCTGTGGTCTCAGGCTGAGTGGTCCTGTCACCTCCCTGTCACTGACACACCGAGCCCCTGGCTCTATACAGCAGCAGGTACACAGAATAACTCAGGCACAATATTAAGGACAACCTTAAAAGTGTAGAGTAACCCACATTTTGGTCCCTTCGCACAAGTTGCTTCCTACAAGAATAAAAATACTGAAGGTCTGATGCTGGCAGGTGCTTCTGTCCTCCTCTGCAGGAAATCCTCTGCACTCCTTCCCCCGTGACCCCCTCTCTTTCCAGCTGTGTTGCTGGTGTTTTGTATGGGCTGTGCTCTCTTTCATAGCAAGTGAGAGAACTTTTGAGTGCATTTGCAAAATTGTTTTGAAAATGTATGAAGAAATGTCTCAAATGACAAATATCCAGAAAAAGGAAGACGAGAGAGGAAAAGTGATTCTCATATATATAAGAACTCACTTGAAATTGTTTCTGAAGAACCTCGCACCTTGCAATCCCAGAGATGGCTGATTGAAAGCATTGATGCCACAAAAGCAGAGTAGAAAAATAGATGCGTGCTGTGCCAATAATGTATCTTTTTTAACAGTCTGAGTCTCTGGGGCTAAAAAGGGCTGGTGCGTGACCTCGTCTCTTTCTTTTTTTCCTCAACTCAGATGCAAGTGTATTTATTATGCAGCAAGCTGAAACCTTTTTGTCACAAAAAGTTAACTTCTTTCCATTGAGTTTTACTATTTTTTGGAAAGGGGAAATACACTGTTTTCATGACTGCAGTGCCAGAGTAGCACACAGTCCTGGTGCATTCATCGTCACAGAATTACATGAAGGACACTATTACCTACTCTTTGTGTGTGACAGAACTTGAGCTCAGAAGCTGGTGCATTCAAACTCAGTGACTTGCCCAACATTACATAAACTTCTCTGCCACAACGAGGCCCTTAACTTGGTCCACCCAAGGCTGTCTATATGGAAAAATCAGCAACTCAGAGAGTTTTCTTTTCAGACAAACCAGCTCTTGAAAACATCTAATTCCCTTCTTAATTGCTTCTTAGGTCTACCAAATGTCTACAGCTACCCCACGACACCTTGAATCAGGATGATATGATCAGTCATATTAATAAGTCTATTGAAGGCTTTAAGTATTTTTCCTGTTCTGCTATTTTATTATTAATAATTTTTAACTATGGTGTAATAAGTAAGTGAGACTGAAAAGGCTGGCGTGTATTGGTAAGCCAGGGAAAGGCTAAGAGCCCTAGCATCCAAAATACCATGAGAAGTAATTGTCTAGCTTGTTGAAAACACAGGGATTCTTTTTTTTTTTTTTTTAAAGAACAAAGCCTTCCTAGCTAGTCACCAGTATCCTTAGGAATAATTTCAACTGGTTTCCAGGGGAAACAGGCAGGAATCTTGTAAATTCGTTCCTGCCCATGAATACCTGAGCCCTTACAGAAACAGAACTACAATTATAAGGAGAGCTGCTCTTTCAGAGACCAGAGGTCATGTTTCCTCCCTTTTCCCTTCCAGCAAAAATACTTGGAATTAGTAGGACTTAAGAAACTAGTCTGAGCCTCTGTAATGAAAAGCAGCTTTTTTCAAGTCCATCTCATGCATTGCCAAAAATACATAAAAAAGGAGGTAAAGTTAAAACACTCACTGCACTCCCATTTACTTTTGGATGACAGAAGGCAGCTTCAGAGCATATATAAACCTAAACCACTTCTCTTCCTTGATGAGGCAGTATTTAGGGACATCCATGGATTATGAAGTATGTTGTTTTCTCTGACACCCCATGACTTTCTCAGGTACAACAGATGATGCTAGGGAAGTGAGTGTAGCTGAATGAGCACAAAGATCTAAATCCATGTAGGCTCTAAGTACAGAGAATCACAGAATATTCTGAGCTGGAAGGGATCCACAAGAATCATCAAGTCCAACACTTAACTGAATGGCCTATACTAGGATCAAACCCACAACCTTAGCATTATCAGCTCTAAGCAACCACATCACAGACATCCAGCTGAGAGTTCACCACTGGGTCAGACTGACACTCCTGTGGCACATGAACAGAATGACTAAGTTTGTAGTTGATACAGGGGAAGAAACTGGTCAGTGCAGAACTTGAAACAGGATACTGGGATTGCAGATAATCTTTTTGAGTGCTTCTTCCCTGACAGCACCAACACGCATGCAGCCTGGGCTTGCTGGCACTGCTTAGCCTCTCCAGCACCCTCAGCAAACTCCACAGGGCACACAGAGCAGAGCTTGGCATGCTCCCTTGCTCCACCCTAGAAGGGAAGGACAGCAAGGCATTTTCCTGACAGTTTTATTGTGCAGTTCCAGAGCTGGATCTTGGGCCTATTTCCTCTCTGTGTTGAAACATCCATGGGTTATTAATTTACTATATGCCCATCGCTATCTTGATTCCTTTTGTTCAGTCAAGAGTGCCATAAGTCACTCTTGTGACTTAAGTCATTTTTTCAGGACTGTAACACAAGCACTTTACCCGTGGCAATGCCTTTGGGCAGCAAATCTGCAAATCCTGCACTTTCCAGTCCACAGGCAGTGCAGGCAGCTGTCAGAAACAGGAGTCAGCTCCATCCTGTCCTCCTTGGCTCCAGTTCCTGGAACATAAGTCCCATACCTATCTCTGCTGACCAAGGGTAACCTCTGGGGCAGAGGTGATGGGCTGGGCTGGAGATGCAGCACCTGCACATGAGTCAGCAGCCCAGGGTGGCTCCTGCCTGCAGGTGTGGGCCTGAACAGCAGTGGAGCAGTGACCACAGGTAACACTCACCTGGAGGCATCTCACAGACAACAAACAACTGAGCAAATAGCTCAGGTCCCACCTTGTCCTTCAAAACATGTCCTTATTCATGTTTGGGCAGCACCACTTAACACAAGACAGAGAAGAGGCACCACCCCAAAAAAATTGTAACTATTCTAACAAGTACAGCACCTGTCCCAAAAAATTCACATTGCTTATTTGCAATCCATGGCCTTGAGTTGCCCCAAGAGAATAGCTGGGTGGGCAGAGCATGGGTATCCTGCTCCATCTTTCAGCTCAGGGAGAAAAGCACTCACTAAGCTGCTACTGCTGCTATCACTCTGCTCCTGCAGCTTAGAGCACTGACAATTCCAGGTCTGCTGCCCTTATCTGCTACCAGATCTGCCAGCCAAAAGATGACACACACGTCTTGTTATGACAAATTGCTTAATTACAAGTTTGGCAATATGTAATACTTTGTATTTGCAGCTATTGTTAAAGCTGAAGAAAATGAAAAAAACATCCATTACCCTGAGAAAAAAAGTCTACTCTTACCATAAATTTCTGATAAAGAAATTAAGTAGGTTCAAGTTTAATCACACCAGCAGTAAATCAAATATCAAATTTAAAACAACGAATTACAAAGAGCCTCCTCACAGTCACTTAGCATTGATAAATTAGTAATGTAATATTAAATTATTCATATCTTTTTTTTCCTTAGGACTATAATGATATACTGTACACAGCACTGATAATTTACTTAGGCTGAGTCCATTCATTTAATTATGCTGCTAAACTTGGTAGGCCAATTGGTCATCATGAGAGTTTCCAGGCAAGCTAATCACAAATATATAGAACATGTCCCTTATTGTCCCCAGCGGCTAAGTGCTAAAATGCTATTTAGTGCTCAGAAGGTTAATGTCCTGCTTATGTAAATTGTCCAATTTAACATTCAGCAGCAGTATCATAAATTCTGGCTCCAGGATTTCATTAAACGTATGTTCAAACTAGTTGACCTTAAAGGTTAACAAGCACAAGTTAAACAGGACAATTATTTAACTCGCTTCTTATCAAGAGACTGAAGCGCTCTAGCCATTTAATAGTTATGCATACTTCACAATTAGAATTCTTAAAAGATCTCTGATAAAGCGGCAGGTCATGAATTTTCATAAGGATGTCAGATAATAACTATTTATCTGCACTTGTTTTTCTTTCTTATAAACTTAAACTTTGCTCTTAACATTCAATTAGAAATGATTCCACAGAGAAAGACTAGGTGACTCAAGGAGCTTGTCTTCACATTAATTTGAATCTAAATTAAGCTTTAAAAACATTGCATCCATATTGTCTCCTACAGAAATTAATTCAGAAGTTAGCGACCTATTCTTCATGCAAAAACCACTTCAGCCTTTCAGCGTTAGGCAATCGAAAACCACTGAATGCCAAATTATTACATCAGGTTAACAGCTGCATTTTAATGCAAATCACAGGAAGAAAACTCTCCCTATACATCATGAAATAATTTGTATCATACACAATTAACTTGCCTCGTACCATATTAACTGAAGATGAAGACAGATTAGCTGAGATCACTCCTTTTTTATGCTGCCCTATTTCTCACACAGCCTCTTTTCCGGGGGCTTTGTTGAAATATGAACAGCAGCAGCCCCTGGAAGTGGCTGCCACAGCCACTGCTACCTATAGCAGTGGTGATTCATTGAGAGCAGCTCCTCTGCTGACATTTCAAATCCCAAACACAACTTCTAAATGCAACAGGATCAAGCCATAGCTTCAGGGATACATTAAAACAGTAAACATACCTGAGAAATCTCTGGAGCTGACAGTAACTATATTCCAAGGAAGTAATAGGAAACCTTTCTCATTTTTTTCCAAGCTCAAAGGTACAAGGTGATTTCACTTTCAGATAAAATAGAAACTACAGTTTTATATTTATAAATCATGCAATTGCCACAGTATTTTAGAAAGAAAGGAAATGCAAGAGAAATTTAATGGTTATTTGAGAGAGAAAAAGTCTCTTCCTTTTTCAATATGATTATGCTTTCACCTAGCTCATGAGGGTTTTTTTAGAACAAAATTTTGTTCCTGAGGGTGTCTGCTGAAAATAGGATCGCAGGACATTTTAGAGCTAGGGCCTAATTCTTTTCAGTAATATATATAAAAAAATGCAGGTCAGTGGAAGTAAGCCCACAAAGATGAGAAGTTGGCTACCCATTTTCCAGTATTCTATTTTAAATGTTTTCTATCCTAAAAGAGATCAGAAAACTACACACTTCAGCAGTTAGGACAAATAGTCAAGAATACAGTTACATCATCTAAGCCTTGAGGGGAAGGGACTAAGACTCTGAGAGAGCTGCTACTTGCAGCACATTTAAACAGTACAAGGAAGTGTGATATATTCTAATTTTGTGAAATTAGCAGATTACTTTGGCTTGCTCTCCCAGAGTTTTGTTTCCTAAAAGCACTGTAATTTAATGATGGCAAAGCAGTACATGATGAATACTCATTTGTCTTTCTAAAGGTTATTGAAAACCTTGCAGAAAGAAAAGAATTTTCTAGCATCCTGAAAGTGCCAGCTTTTTATGACCTCATGTGTGGCTCCTTTTCCAAACTTTATCTTTCGCATTCTGGCTTCAAATTCTTCCTGAAAGAGAACATAAATAAAAATGAATGGCTAATGGACTAAAAACACTTATGATCAGGTTTTCATAACGAACATTATTAATGGCTTCCTTTGCACATGCACTGACATATAGTGCAATACTCATTTCCAAAGTAAGATTTAGAGCCCTATTTGCAATAAAAAGCTAACAGATGCAAATAAAAAATGAGAGATTCCATTACACCGCTACACACAATGGATTTCTATTAAAGATAAACAGAAACATTTTCTTTTAAAAGCAGAAAGAGCTTCATTAGAAACTTGCACATGTATGTAGGATTCACATTTGCCTTCTCAGCCATGGGTATGTTTCTTTTATTGCTATCAACAGTACTAAAACCTTGGGTCTGGTTTTGAGTAGCAATGGACACCATCCTATTTTGACTCTTCCTAGAGTTGTGAATCTTCATACCTGAAAAATTAGGTTGACAGAACCCATATTATCTCCAAACAATGCAAAAAACCCTACCAAACGCAACAAAAAACCCCAAACCAACCCCCCCAAAAAACCACAAAACCAAGTCCAAATAAGTGTATATCCTTCTGCTAGACTTCTCCTTTTTCTCCCACATCACACCACCACCACCTATTTCTTTTTAAAGGGCAATAAACAGACAGAAATGAAATCCAGAAAATAAGACGGGCAACTTGAAGAGTTACTATTATATAAAACTCTGCAGTCTGTCCAATTATTGGTTAAGATCATCACAAATCCTCTGCTCTGGCTCTTCACAAATCCAAGATTTAGGTAAATATTTTTTTCTCTATTTAGAAAGGCAAGTCTTTTTTCCTGCTGCCACCATGGGACCCCCAGCAGCCCCATTCCTGCAGGACAAATGAAGATCCTGCTGGCATGGGTAGGTTCACTCAGGCAAGGAGGCTGAACAGCCCCATGAGCCTGATTTACTCCACAGGACTTACTCTCACAACAAACCCAAGAACATTTACAGAACTCACTGCTTTTGAATTTAAAAGTAAAGCTTATTTATTTGACTCCAAGTTCTTTCAATAATTTCCATAGATCCACTCCAGACATCCAAACTCATTGCATCAAAAGAAATTCAGGGATTTCACTAGCAATTTTTATTTCTGTTGGGGCTGCAGAAAAAAAAAAAAAGCTATTTGAGTTTAGTTAATGTCAGCATTCAGATGAAAGCTGAAAGAATACTTCTATAACAGGTTTGTCCTGTTATTAGCAATTAGCAATTCCATCATTAAGGTATATCACTGGAAGTGTACAGGCAAGAAAATGAACTTAACAAAGAATGACTAGTAATTATGGTTTTGCACAGGCAACAAAAAATACAGTATGTAATTCTATTTTGCCTGAACACAATGAGGGATCTGTTACTGGATTTGGGGAACCAGGAATTTATTCACTTGTCTTTTACTAAAGATGAAAGACTCCTAAAACACTTTGAAAAAGAATTCCAGTGTCAATTGGGAGGGTGCCTGTTGTTAGAACACAGGAAAACTTGATAAAGACAGATTGGATGATGAATCTCTCCAGCAAATTTCTTAACAGAATGGGCTTCTAGCTTGATAGAGCCACCTCTTTCTTTGACTTTAATTCCACGTGTCTAAACAAACATTCACTGAAGAGTTTAGGTCCCTCTAAATATGCCCCAGGCCTGGTAAGGCCTCATAGGTAGATCTCACCTCATTTAAATGAGTCTTAACTACTATTGTTGGCCAAGTTCTCATTCAGCTGAAGGAGTATTAACTGAATTCACTGATTCATAGATGATTTTCACTGGGAGGAGAAAGGAGTGGAGAAGGGGAAGGAATTGATTTTTAGGAATAAATTACTTTGCAGCAATACATCTGAATGCAAAGTTTAGTTTCATAAGTTTAAAG
This sequence comes from Irena cyanogastra, assembly GCA_013397155.1. Classification (NCBI taxonomy): domain Eukaryota; kingdom Metazoa; phylum Chordata; class Aves; order Passeriformes; family Irenidae; genus Irena; species Irena cyanogastra. The sequence continues at coordinate 263,278 of VWZV01011134.1, forward strand.
TGTTCTTGTGACCTTACTTCTAGGAAAGTTCAGGTTCCTAAAAGCATACCATTACTTGAAAATCTGTAAGTATGACAGTAGACCAGTTGTAAACCAATTCCCATTGTGCTTCAGTTGTCAGGAGGAAAAAAAAATAAAACTTAATCATTGTACAGAATATTTGCTGATAGGAGAATTACGGCTTTTCATCAGCAATTGGGTGCAAGTAAGGCACCCCAGTAACAGCTCTTGTGCCTGCAACCTTGAGTATTCAAGGTTCACCAAGGTAATTACAAGTAGGCTTAGTAAGCATGTTTTAAGAACTCTTTGAAAGATTTTATATGCTGAAAGGTCACAGGTATAGAAGTCTTGCTGAAGAGGGGCTTAGAAGCTTTTTGAAGCTGGATTTTATTTGGTTGTTTGGGGTTTTTTTTACTGATTGGTGTGGGACAACTTATCCATCAGGTGGTATTGAAGGGAGGTGTATCAAAATCTGATATTAAATGAAGTATAAGAATTCATGCACTTGCTAATCTTGTGCAAACAAGTTTGAAGTAAAGGTCAAGGCCAGCTAAAACCCAGAATTTTCCTGTCTTAGAGTTTAAAAAAATATATCATGAAAATTTTAAGCTAGTTTAACACGATTTTTCCTTGGCTCTTATGCCATTGTACAAGGGTATTATCTCATCCTCCTAAATTATCCCAGTACAGGTTTTGCTTTGTAGTTACAATACTGTTTTTGGCTAACCGTTCTGCATCTCTATTTTATAATGACTTTTATGGCCAATGTGAAATCACTGCAGTGAGGCTTCAAGTGTTTTTGTGAAGACTGTCAAAATAATGAACAAAGTAGATCTGGAAAATTTTACTATTTGAGGTAATAATTAAGCACAATTTACAAAGATTTAGGTAACAAATATATAAGCCTATCAACTAAAAATATATATAAACTTCCCTGAGATTATTCTGTAGTAGGAAATGACTCAAAATTAGTCACCTTACAGAATTATCTTTCTCTGCATTTTGTTGCTTTATTACTTGTGTCCCTGCACAACCCTCAGTGCATACAAGCTAAGTCACTTTTCTGGCACCCTTGTCCCACTTGGAGGTTTAGTTACAACTTGGGCATTAGACATTTGGATTTTCTTGTACTACAGACAGGGTCAAGTCGCAATCTCTTCTGCAATTCCCAGGGAGCAGGAGACAACCTTCTGAGCTCACCTAAGCTTTTCTGATTTTTCAGACATGGAAGCTTGTTCTTCTCTTTACTAATGATTACTGAGAAACCTTAAAATGTGATGAACATAGCTGACAATAACTTAAATGTAAAAAACCCCATCCCTAAAGCCTTAAAGATTTGGATACAATATTTATTGACCATCTTGTTCTCCCACCTGCTCTCCTTGACAAGTCCTTAAACATTTAAAACCTATTCAGGACATAAACCCACGTTTTTGGGGACAAGCTTTTTTTCTCAGTTGCTCATTGTAGCTCCAGCCAACTCCTGTGATGCAGATATTGATAAAATGGAAAAAATCTGACATGAATTCCTAAAATTCCAGTCGGTTCATGTTTTGAACTTGATTATATCAGGTAATACATCACTACCATAATTCATTCCTGTGAAATATAGGAACAAGAAAGATTATTGAGTGTGAATAAATGAATGAATAGAGTTAGGGAAGAAGAAACACAGAAAAATTAAAGATTTAGGTACATATTAGGTAAATTAAGTCCTTTTATCTCTTTTTCATTTTCTCATATTGATGAGGGAGAAAATAATAATTGCTCCTCAACATGACACATAAACTTACATATCTCTTAAACCGGGAAGCTGTTTTTCAAATGGCACTGCAGTATGCATTGAAAGCTGATATATAATAATCAACAACCCCATGCAGAATAAATTGTGTCAAATAATAGGGACAGTTTCAAATTCAAGCACTTTAAGTTCAGAAAACACAGATTTAATATCAACCAGCATCAGTGCATGCATACACCCAGTGCAAACCTGTTGCATTCAGTGGGGAAGATTTCACAATTTCTTTTTAGAATCATTTTTCACTCCATGCTTCTGAGCTTGGGGTTTTTTCTTAAAAGACAAAAAGCCTTGTCTTTTCTATGTTTTTCATTGCTGAGGTAGCTAACAGCTGCACAAGCATTCAGCTAAGTCCACAAACATGTTTATGTTTAAAACTACAGGCATAAAGGTTTGCAAATGTTGTATTTACCACTCCATGTCTCCCTCCTAAAAACATTAAGATTTACTGCACTGGTGTTTGTGAGGTTCAGGGATCAAATGAATTCACATGAAAAGAAATAGAAAGTTTCCACCTGACCTTGCTGGGAGCTGGACTAGAACTCCCATGAGGTAAAACATTTGCAGAGGACCATGTAGTACTTTATTATGATTTATTAAATGTCAGTTTATATGAGTTTTATTGAATATGAGATTAGAGCAGTAGTTATTATATGACAGCCCAGTATTCTGTGATTTACTTATGAACTGCTCTTTTTTTCTTCATCTGCAAATACCCTGCAGAGCTGAGGGGAAAACATGGCATCAGCTAAACCAAAGAAATGGAAATGAGAATAAACATGTTTAAATCTTGGGGCACTGGAGAGCTTTATCATGCTCATCTCCTATCTGGTGTTATTGAGCTCTCTTAGTACAGGAATCAGGCTATGAATATGACCTACGAAAGTGGAAAAGCTTTTAAACTTTATTATACTGGCTTGGAATTCAGTCTTCATTGGAACAGAAAGGGAAATTATTTGGGGAATACATGCAATTCAAGGCAATTTGTTCAGAAAGGGAAGAGGAAGAGAGTGGTAGCAGCCATAGGAGAAAGCTGGAAAAGAAAAAAACAGCCAGAAAGACCTGAAACACTTAGTGTTCAGCTGGGATAATATGGGCTCAGATCTTGGGAAGCTGAGGATAATGGCACATGAACATGTGAGGGTTGCTACAATTCTCCATTTTCATGGATGCCAGTTAGAACTTCTAGAACAGAACAAGGGGCTACATTTGTAATTATCACATTATTTTTTTCATTTATATTCTATTGAAATTTAAGCATGAAGAACTTGATCCAAAGGCTGGAGGCAGCATGTATCTACATTTATTTTCACACCCACAGAATTAAGCCAAAACTGGAGTCCTATCTTAAAGGCTTATGTTGGCCTGCACCCAGGGTATCGAGAGGCTCCACTCTGGGATGGAGATCACAGCTGAGAACTACAGCCTGAGTGAACATTTTAGGAAGGGTAATCCTGTCTGCCTAGGCCAGAGTTTCTTTGCACAGAATGAGACAAGCCTGTGGAGACTTTCCCATTAGAACTAAGGGCAGTGCCAAACTTCTAATGCCTTGCTTAAGCAAAAGATACGTTACTCTGTCCTTGTTCTCCTTTATACAAACCCACTGCACATTTCCCTGTAAGTCTGTGCACTTATGTAGAAGAACATCCTGCAAACTTCTTTCCTAGAGACAAACTGACAACAGACTTATGCAGACGTTGGTCACTTTGTTGCTGGGATCTACAAATTCATTGTAACTCTAGAACACACCAGGACACAGGAATTGTACAACTCCAAAGAGAAATCGAAGGGAAGTTGTGTCTGTATTTGTTCTCTCTTAAAAAGACAGACCAAGAGAGCTGGGGTTACTCAGCCTGGAAAAATGAAGGCTCTGGAGGGAGACCCTATAGGACCTCTCAGTACCTAAAATGGATTAGAAGAAAACTGGAGAGGAACTTTACACAAGGGTGTGTGGTGATAGGACATGGGATAGTGGCTTCAAACTGACACAGGGCAGGTTTAGATGAGATACCAGGAAGACATTCTCTACTGTGAGAGTAGTGAGGCACTGGCATTGGCTGCCCATGGAAGTTGTGGATGCCCCCTCCCTGGAAGTGTTAAGGCCAGGTTGGATGGAGCTCTCAGCAACCTGGTCTAGTGGAAGGTGTCCCTGCCCATGGCAGGGATCTGGAACTGGATGACCTTTAAAGCCCCTTCTGAACCAAACCATTCAATGAATTCGCTGCTGCCATTTTTGTAATGAGGAATACACAGTAACTGCTTCGACTGAGTTTTATCCCAGTATTGTTGATATTTAAACTTTCAGAAAGAAAAAAAAAAATTAACATACTTAAAATCTTAGGAAAAAAAGTTAGGATTGCAAATTCCTGCACCACCCTTTTTACACTTTTGGGTTGGATTTTTTCCTGCTGTTAGCCCTGGTGCACCCACAGATCAAAGTTTTGTCCACTGTTTCATTAACCAAGGTTTAACTACAGACCCATACACACACAGAATGCCAGCTTGTGCTTCTGCTGCTCTTCAGCCACAGCTCCTAATGATAAACTGGGATGTAACTGCTGCTTTGTCTGGTTTGGAAAGATTCTGTAGTCTGGTTACATATCCAGCATTCCTCAGACCACAATTTCAACAGAGAAAACATTCAGACCAGAGTGATGGGAGACAATGACAGTAATTTGAAATGAGGTTTGGCAACAGATTTTCTGACAAATGCTCTGGGATAATGCTCGCAGAGAAAATTGTGCTCTTGGAGATATGACTTGTTAATTCAGTCTGAGGGAAGAAGATTCAGAGCCGTCATTTATTGGAACCTATAACAGGACTTAATCTGAAGATTTTGACACATTTCCAAGACAAATAGGCTACCACGAGTGAGACATGTTCAATAAGGTGTGTATTGTAGGAAATGAGGGCTGTAATTGCCATGCTGAAAGAGCTTGTTGTCTATGCAGTTCAATGACCTTCTCCTCGCAGAGACGAATCATGGAAAGGGTCTTTATTATCACACAGCAGACCTGACCGAATGCTTCCTGCTTGTTACTGGTGGGCATCGTAGGATTTGAGCCCCACAGAGTAAAACATTAGGAATTCCATCTCCTGTAATGCTTGGGCCTCTTCATTAAACATCATGGGGGTGTTTGTAGTCTCCTTGTTGCTCTGCAAATCACAGTAGTGGCCCAAGTTTTTCAGCAGAAATTTTCTCTTTGCTTGTGAGTTAGACTGAATTTACCAGAAACTTGTACCAGATAGCTCCACACAGCAGCAGAGATCATGATAGAAACAAGAAGTCCAATCCTGTTTGTCCTTAGCACTTAACCAAGACATACTTACTTAGTCTTTTAAATCTTTCCTTGTGAAACAGTTTCCCTAGTCATGTGAGAATATCTGTCACCATTTTCTGACCTCTCTCCAACTTCTAATTTTCCCATCTGATACTGAGGCAGGAAAAGAAATTTGTGATCTTGGCTGCAAGCCACATTATTGAGGAAAAAACATGGAATGACAGACGTGCAAAGACATAGGTCACTTATTGTACAGGGTTGCAATAACAAAAGAAATACTTAGAAAAATATAGGGTGTAGAAATTAAATAACGTTTTTAAGATTTCAAAACCTGAAAAATACTGAAGACCACACTACATGTAACAATTTGCCCCGTACCACCTACATTCATATATGTACTTGGCAATGTCTGTGGTTATTTCTACTTTGGGGCTCCAAGGAACCCTGGAGCTTCTGTCCTCCAGCTCATTTTATTGCTACAACAACAGCAGTTCCTGATATCTAATTTAGTTTGTTTAGTATAGAGCGCTTTTATGTAAGAAGTTGCCTAAGATTTGCTTCTTTTGCAGTTCTGGCATTCTAGGTGGTGCTCTTTTCAGAATGTGCTTCTTCCAGATGCACCAAATTGAGCAACTGGATGACTAGCAGCGTTACAATCTGGCCTTAAAATCTGAGTGCCTGTTTAGTGGTTGTGAAGTGACAGAAAACTAGTGTTACTAAGACTTCTCTCACCTAACATAGAGGAAATGCTATTTTCCTACATGTGGTGGATGGTCTGCTCTTCCAACCAGCCACTGCTAACAGTAAATACAACCATTAAGGGAAAGCGATTTCAGTGTATCAACCGGAGTTTGCGAGCATTTCCAGCCCCTCCTTTTGGGCCTTAAAGCAATGTTTGAAAGCATGGGTAAGTTTTCTCGGGTACATCAGCACTGTGGTGGTGGAGCCTTCATATTCCTCTTTGCACCAGGCCCCCTACATAAATATATACATAGCATTAATTTATTTTTATCGCTGCCGTGTCCATCCACAGCGGCTCCCCAGGCTGGAAGCGAACAGCCAGCCTGAGCTTTGCAGTGCCGGAGCGGTTAACAGGTACTTTCCACGCTCCAGGCGAGCGCAGCTTTCCCGGCACAGGGAGCCCCGGAGGCCACGATCGGGGCCTGCCTGGGGCTGACCCCAGGACGGCGCCTTTAAAGGCTGGAACAGCCGGAAGCTGCGCCCAGGGTGAGACGGCGCAGCAGCCAGCGCACGGGACAGAAGGAGCGCGAGCAGCCCTGTTAGCTCTCCCTACGGACCACTCCTGCCCGCCCAGCGCCCCGGGCCCCTCTCGTCCCCGGGCCCGCCCCGGAAGCGTCGCTCGCCTACCCGGAACCTCTGGAGCCGGAACGCAGGTTGGCGGCGCGGGGGCCGGGCCGGAGCGCGGCACTGAGTGGACCTTGGGGAAGATGGCGGCGACCGTGGCTGGCCCACGTGGGCGCGGGGCCGCGGACACGGACACGGACAGCGGTAACGGCAGCGGGAATGGGGTGGGCCTTTCTCTTCTTCTGAAGCACCGCCGGCCGCCGCTGTGGGCCGTCTCTGACCTTGGAGGCCTTTCCTCTCTGCCTCGTCCGAGCCCGCCGGTGGATCAGTGGCCCTACATCCCCCCCGCTCCGGACTCCCTCCGCCGGTCGGCGTGGGGGACGGGAGCTCAGGCCCCGGCCCGGCCATCTGCTGAGGCCGCTTCCCCGCGGTGTGTCCTGTGGCTGGCATTCCCGCGGTGCCTGGTGCTGTGGCTGCTCCTGCCCGCCCGGCGCTGGCCCTTGGGCTTCTTCCCCCAGCCCAGGGAGTACCGCCAGCAGCTCCCTAATTTCCTAGGCCCACCGAAATCGCTGCCCTCTTTCCTGGGAGAGAGGGAACGACTGTGCAAAGCTGCGCGAGCTCCGTGTCTCTCTGAGACCGGGATCTGCTTCTCTCCGAAGGAAACGCCTGGGGCTCTCGTTCCGGTTGAAGTGACATACGGAAAAATAGACTCTACAACTTAGGTGTAGTTATGAAGTGGGTATGTATTGTCAGCGCCGGGCGCAAGCGAGATAGCTCTCGGCAAAACCTGCGCCCCGAGCTGGGTTTGGAGCCCCATTTTATTTACAAAGGTGTTCTCTATTCATTACAGTACGCAATTTCCTCATGCATATTCAACCCTTAGTCTCGCCTGTCCTCGCCTCGCATGGTAATTAGATCCACCCCCTTCTGAGCATGCGTTTTCCTTCTGGTGGTGCCCGTGGGGGGTCTCCTCGGGGGTCTCTGAGGCTGAAGAAAGTAGTCTTCCTCTCGACTGAACTTTTGAACTTTTCTCTTCCGCACGTGCGCTCTGGTCTCTTAGTGTTTTTCTGCACGTTTTGCTAATCTCGGTGACAGAGGGGTCTCTTCTTAGTATTCTTTTTCTTACAGCAAGAGGCTTCCGGAGTTTGCATTTTTCCATGCCCTTTGTACTATGGCATAGCATATGTTTCTTAGTTAAAAAGGTTAAAATTCAATACCTAATCTTATAAGCTAAAATATAAATGCTTAATTCATATTGCTAACTCAAATGAACCCCAAAAACTCTCTGTTTCACGGTGATTTGCCCTTAACTCTCGGGTCTGCACTCGTTCTTGCCTCCTTGCACGTTGTGAGGGGTGCCTGACCCGTTGTCTATCCTGTAATTGGATTTCTTTTTATCTTTATTCTGGGAGGAGTCAGGGTTGTGGCCGTTCGGAGTTGTGGCTCCAGCATTGGTTCTGTTTGGTTTGAACATCAAAACTGAACCCAAAGGGAAGCGTTGTGTGGGAGCTTCTTTCAGAGCTCATTGCTGAATGTTCGCTGTGTTTTAACCATGTGTCTACACCTTGATCACTGCGCGAGTTTAAAAGAGTGAAGTAGAGAGATGTGGATGTGTATTTCACAACATACAGAGAAACAATTAGAACTTTTTGTATTAAATCTATGGCAGATATCAGTCTTCTATTCAGAATAGGGCCCCAGGTCCTACTTCTGATTGAGTTAATTTGGTTTAAAGTATTTTGAAATACCGCTTCTCTATCTCATGCTGTTGACTGATGCTCTGATACATTAAAGAATAAATTATGGCTGGTAGTGGAAACCTTGGTAATTTTCCTAATTGTTGTAAGCAAAGTGTTGTTGATATTATTCTCCTGTTTTATTGGCAGACGATGTTATGTAAAGGAAATTATACATACTTTTGCAAATTTCCTTTTATAAGTCTGATCTAGTTTTTATGGCTAACTGCAAAAGTTGATCCTAAGCAGTACGGGGGATTCGAGTTTGGACTTTTGGTAGTTGTTAGCTTTTGTGTGTGTAAAAAAAGTCACCAGCAGGGGTTGATTTCTTATCTAAAAGCTAAGTAGCAGCATCCCAGCATGGACAAGGCCCAGGGGTGAACACTTGATGTTATTTTATGTGTAGGAACTGGGTCCTACATGTAAAATGTCATGTGATGGTGCAGTTACTTCTTTGCAGGCAATGGTTTGAATTCATTTTTTATTGGGAACTCAGAATATGGATGCAGATATCTAGAAATATATTAAAGGATAAAAAGGACACCTTTAAGTAGTTACTGAATGTGTTGAGAAAATTTGCCACTTCTAAGTTTCCGATTTACAGTAAGGACTGTTGGAAAACACCCCCATAATTTATTTTGAGTGAAGCATGATGTACCACTGTGTTTGCCTTGGTGGTAGTAGAAGTCATACTGATAGAGATAATGGCCAAGTATTCGGTCATTATTTCTCTTCCACGTTTGTTTTGTAACCATCAGGATAACTAAATGCTCCCCAGGCCTCCAAACATGCCTGGGCAGTAGAGGTTTTGTTTTAAATTGTTCAATGCCATTGTTTTGCTGCTATGTTGTTTGTTAGGTTTTTTTTCTGGTTTGCACAGGCGCATGGAGGAGGCAGAATAATGAATTAGTGTGGCAGCAGAGTGTATGTTTATGTTTGCTTAGTAATTAAATAAACAGTTGATTAATGGGGAGTATCATTAATAGCTGCCTGCATGGTTTTGTGGGGAGCAGATCTTGTGAAGCATTCCTGGCTTCATTCTCTTAATGGTTTGGTTGATAAAGGTACTTGATAGGATATAGGAGTGCTTACAAAATGAAGCACTTGGCTCAGTAGTACTGTGATTTTAAAATTTAAATTTTCTTTTTTTAAGGAGTTTGAGAGTGGTAGATGGATGAAAGTGAGTCATGTGGGGAATCTGGGACTGGGTGGGATCAGAAACCAGCTTCCTTCTGTTCAGCACTTGATTTTGCAGCCTTGAAAGTTGTATACAAGATAATTAATTGAAAATTTAATGTGGCACAAATATTAGTGGACTAGTAGTTAATGGTGGCAGGACCTTGTGTATGGTCTGCTCTTGATTACATGGTGAAGTGAAATAATCAAGCATATTTTAGCACACCCTAAAACCTGCAGCCCATTTCATTGTAGTTCATCATCTGCACTGTTAAAGACTTCTATTTTTGCAGTTTGACCCACTCAACAGAGCAATGAGGACTAATTCTTCATGTATTTGTTGTGCCATCAATTTGGCTGTTTTCAGCTGTATTAATTCCAAACTTTGGTATTGTAACTGCAGTTCCTTCTTTTATTTTGAAGGGGTAAGGAAACTTGACTTTGGGGGTGTTTTATTTGTGTAACTTGAGCAGAAAAGCTCAGTGCCTCTGATTTCTTTTGAGCTGCCAGACGACTGTCCTGGTGCTGTATTTCACAAGGCAGTCTCCCCTGGGTGCATTATGCCTAGGTAATTGTATTTTTGCTGCCAGTGTTCTCTCTGAGCAGGTTTTGCTGTCACGCGAGAAATGCCCCCCAGCTTCAGTTTAATTCCTATGGCTGTTTGCAGTCAAACACCAGATGTCACTGTTGCAGTTTCTCTGTGAGTGTGTACATATATATACATGCATATTTGTGTGGATAGGCATTTATAAGTTACACTTTTTAAACTTGAAAATAGACAGGTTTCCCCCTCAGTTACCAGCCCTAAATATAAAAATATTCAATAATCTAATAATAAATATCCAAGGCTGCCCTTTCCCTTTTGCCTGGCCTCTTTAAATCACTTTAAATCATCATTGAGGTAAGCAAGCACTTGCACTGCATAGTTTCTAATAAACTCAGTGTAATAGTGTGTGCCTGCTTGAGGAATTAATTGTATCAGCACATTTACAGTAGTACCTTGCTCTGAACTTCAATAACATTTACATGTTATGAGCAAATGACACTAGTGAAAGATTCTTACTAGAAGCAATTCCTGATACTTTTTTGCTTCTTTTCTTTCTTTTTTTTTTTTTTAAATCCCTAGATTCTGAGTTAAGCTCAGAACTTCCAGAAGACAGCTACTCTTCGGGAGGTGAAGCCCTGAATGGTGATGATGAAGATGAAGCAGCAGCCCCTGGCAATGTGGCTGAAGAGACAACAAGCTCAAAAGATGGCCCAGGTTCAGGATGGGCAGATGCCATGGCAAAAGTGCTCAACAAAAAGATTCCACAGAATAAGTCCACCATCTTGGCCAAGAATAAAAGCCTGGAGAAGGAGAGAGAGAAAAAAAAACAAGAGAGGCAAGAAAAGAAGATGAGGGTGAGAAAAAGATGCAGTATTCCATGTGCAGTGACTGTCAGATGGGCTACATGCAAGATAGTCTCAGAGCACTGTCCCAATTCTCTGCTGAGGCTGTCTCAGTTTTGGAGTCTCTCCTTCACAGTGATCTTGAGTAGCTTAATTTTTTTTTTTTTACTTTCCAGTCATGCTGTGTCAGGTTTTTTTCCCTTACTGCTTCTGGGTCATCGGGCACACTGAACTTTGGCAGCAGGAGTGTTCCAGTCTGTCAGCTTCAGGTGTTTTCTTTTTTGAAGGGGGTGAAAGCAGCTACTTTAAGCTTGATTTTCTAATTGGCATTGTTAATTTGGGGTGAAATTCACTTTGTTGGCATTACAAATTGAAATAGTTGTCTACCAGAGAAAGTGAGAGGGAGAAAGAAGAAAACTGCTTCCATTTAAATTGTGCTGTGACTTCCAAAATCAAGGCCTCTAGGTTGAGATTGCAGTAATCATTGATGTGGTTGTGCATTGTTGTTTGCTCCCCTCAATCATTTTCCTTATTCAAGTATTCTATTACCATGTCAGTGCCCTAAATTGCTTCTGGTTCTGAAACTGGTATGAAGAAACCAAACCATGTTGGCAAGTAAGTCATTTGTTTGTGCCTTCAGTGGAACTTTTAATTCCAGGCTCTGATTGATTTACCTTCAGGCTAGAAATACATTAATAGTTCTAATGTCTCATCCTACCAGATCTGTTTCAGTGGGATAACCAGGTTATTCACCTGACAGTTTGGGACATGCTGCAGTTGGGCCATGGCTTGCCTTTTAAATACAGAGAGTTTCAGCACAGCATCTGCGCCGTTATGATTGTCCTAAATACCTGCTCTCATGCAGTAAATATGTGAGAACACTGCGAAATAGAGATGGGCCACAGGTCCCCAAAGTGACTTGTTTACTTTAGAAAAACTTAAAAGCAATTTGCCTTTCATTGATTTCTTGCTGATGGAAGGTAGGATAGGGCAGTTCTTTTGATCAAAAGCCAAAACATGGTCATAAATGCAGAAATTCATAGTAGTCTGCCTGGAATTATAAAGATAAGGACTCTGAAATTCCAGTAGAGACTCCTTGCATAAAACAGATTTAATGGAACATCACCAGGCCTAAAACATTCTTAAATTGTTCAGAGGGGAAGAAAAACTTGCTCCTAAAGCAGAGTTCATTGAATACAGTGGTCTCCTATTGCAGCAGAAACAGAGCTGATGGTTTTGTGTCTGCTGGTAATAGAAAAGTGGATCAATTTGGTTTTGAAACAGAGAGCCACCAAAAAAATAGACAAAAGCCAGTACCGTACACGTGACTTGTTGTCTGGTGGACGCTTGGTGCTCTTCCCGTTCTGCCTGTTGCACTCTTTGCTGTCACTTTGGTGACAAAGCCATACCAGGACCAGTTCTGTAGCGGAAAGTCAAATTCCCAAGGCTCAAAATGTGACATGCCTGTCTTGATGGACCCAGGATTTTACTATGTATAAATTTCTCTGTGATCCGCATGTGAAGTCTGGGATTTGAAGTCTGTCTTTGAATAATTTCTTTGCTTAAGGCAGTCAGTGTGAAAGCATCTTTCTCCTAGGCTTTTGTTACAGGAAGCAGATGACTCTGAGATTTGAGTGTGGCCCCTGTTGTGTCAATGTAAGAGACTTGCTCAGACCTGTTGTCCAGCCCTATATTGGAGCTCCTTTTACTTTCAACCAAATTGAACTTTGCAGATACTTTTTTTCCTCCTGCTATATACTCTATCAGATCATGCTGCATTCTCGAATGTCCATGTTGTTTCACATAACAATATTTATAATGCAGCTCGATAAAAAGCGTGAGTGGGAAATGATGTGCCGAGTGAAGCCAGATGTTGTCAAAGATCGAGAGAAGGAAAGAAATCTTCAGAGAATTGCCACAAGGTAAAAGTTTTTCTGAATGCTTTTCTTAAATATATGTATATCAAAAAGAGGAGGAAAAGGCCTGTGCAGGTAATCTGTTTCCCATCAGATTGAACTCTTAAGAAGTGACTAGCAGGAGCCAAGAGATTTATAGACAGGTCTGCATTGTACAGTATCAAGTTCGACAAAAGATTTCAGAAGCTTTATGAAAAGAGTAAAAATTTAGATGGGAATCTAATGTTTGCTTAACAGAAGTGCTTTGTTGGATCCCCTCATTTTGTTAATTTAATGCCTTAAAAATGCAGAACAGTTGTTTCTACTGTTCTGGTTGTTTGCTTCTCTGCAGAGGATTCACCAGATCCACGGCTGTGAAGTTCAGCTGCCTGTTCACATTGTGGTAGTTGGATGTCACAGAATTAGTTAAACATTTTGATGTGCTGCCTGTATGTCCTTACTCATTCCACAGCCTTATCCCCCAGCTTCAGCTGCCATTAAGAAATTTGTCTGAGTAATTGAATAACTGATTTTGGGACAAATAACATGCTCCCAAGGATGAAACATGCTCAAGGAAAAAATTGATCTCAGTGCCATGTTACCAGGCTTACTTCAGAGTCTGAATAGTAGATTTGTTTGTTACTGGTTCCTAACAGTAAGTATGAAGGAGGAGTAAAAATAGAAAGTATCTTACGTTGTACTAAATGTTACTTCTTAAGCAAATTGCAGTTCCAGGTAACCATTTTGGGGAGCTAGAAGCCAGCAGCATCTGCACTGATTGGTAGGGGGTTCATTTCTGTAAAAGGAACTTGAATTTAAAAATTTGCTTTGTTGTCTTTTTCCCTGTCCTAGAGGTGTTGTACAATTATTCAATGCTGTCAGGACACACCAGAAGAAAATGGAAGAGGAGGTGAAGAAAGCTGGGAGCTCTGAGAGGAAGCGTGCTAAACTGATGTCTTCTGTTTCAAAGAGAGATTTCATTGATGTGCTAAGAAACATGGAGGGGGCTAAAGGAGGCAAGAATCCTGCTGGAAAGGCCACTAAAAGTAAACAGGTAGGCTTCATCTGTGAGAAAAAACATGCTTACAAGGTACCTTCTCAATATAATGACTCTGTTAATGTGTCTGCTCTTCATAAACCTCTGACCCAAATGGCTGGGATGTTTTGAGACTTGTGGGAGGGAACATGTAGCTTTTAGCCTGTTTTCCCTGTCTTTTGACTATCAAAGTACAAAATGCTGGAAACTCTTCTGGTGAGACATCGAGCCTTTTATGCAAATAACTTGGTTTAGCTGTGTGTTTAAAAAAACATTATGAAACACTGGATTGTATCTTGGATTTTATACCAGGCGTGGAACAAACTGCTAGATTATGGTGGATTGTGACATTTGAAATTTGGCCAGTAATAGTTAGCTCCTTGAAATTGTTAAAGACCTGGAGGTTGTTCATCTTACATGGTAAATTAGACTGTACTACTTGTGTGTCCCCACAGTTTGGTCATGTCAAACTCGCTTTCTTTGGGTGTTTATGGTGTCTGAAACGGAAGGATTTGCCATATAAACTGAATGCCAGAACAAAGAAACAGAGACGTATTAAACCTTATATGTAGGCTTTTCTTTCCCTGCTTCTCTGTGCGCGTTGGGCTGGGGTGGCTTCCTTGCTCTTGTGTTGTTTTGGAAAGAAATACATTCCACTTTTTCCAAATGTGTTTGAGATACAGTGTAGTTGGACTCGTCCAAGTCTTCATCACCTCTCTCAGCTCACCAAGTAGCTCAGGGTTGAAAACAAGTTGCTCAGACACACTCTTTCTCGTATTTCAGAAGCTGCACGCTTTTGAAATGTATTTGTGTTCAGGTTTGAGCTCGGTGCTTGGTGGTAGGTGGAATACTGCAGTTGGCGCAGACACACTGCAGTTAACTAAGTGCTTTTCTGTGCCAGGAAGAAATACTTTAATCAGTTGGGAGACAATGTTTTGTCATATGTTTTTTGTTTGTGTGCACTTGGGGAAGATGCTGAAACACTGCCTGGCATAGAGTGCTCATACAATTTTCATGCAAGTGCAATATTAAAGTATTTTTAAAATTCTTTGGGTAATGAGAACAATTTAGCTTCGTGCTGACACTTTATTTCTCCTTAAATAATTCCAGCTTGCTTATTTGGGTGGGGGGGCATGTGTATGTGTGTGGTTCTCTTTTTTTGGTTCATTTGTTTGTTTCTCTTCCCTTGGAATAGCAGAATATTGGAACAATGGCAGTGCCAACTACTATTGTAATCAGCATTTACTCAATATCTGAGCAAGAGCTAGGACCTTTGTTTTGTGTCACATTGTAGCAGGGCAATTTTTTAATTGCTAGGTCAGAAAACACAGATTGCACGTGTTTCTATACTAAGAAAAAGAATTTTGCTTTGGCAGCACCAGTAATAGCGTATTTCCATTCGAGACCTCTGGAGATGCTTTAGGTGCTGGCTGGTAAGTCTCGGGTTTGAGTATTAATGTAGGTGCTGCTTTCACACCACTTGCGCACAAAATCTGAGGTGGGGATCGGGGCTTTTGGTTGGATTTTTTAATTGCATGTCTGCCGAGACAGACCATCCCCCTTCCTCTCTCCCTTGTTTCAGTGACTCTTCAGCCTTTGCTTCAGTGACTCTCCATTCAATTTAATACTGAACCAAGCCCTTCAATATCTTATTTTCAAGCTGTTCCTAATCTGTGTTATTTTCTCTTGAGAACGTATCTTACTCATTTAGCAAGTTCCCCTCCTGGTAGTTATTGAGGCTTGAGGTTGAGGCCAAAATCTGCTCTTCATTCTCCTTCTCAGAAATACACAAATATTTAGCCACTGAACAGTTCTGCTGGCCTCCACTGTCATATCTCTGCATCTTGGTCTTTGAGAGTGTTTCAGAGGGTAGGAAGCCTGGATGAGGCTTTTTTGGTAGTAAATGCCTTGCAGCAAGATTTCAGCAGATTGTGCCATCTGAAAGCTTTTGTTTGTTTGTTTGTTTTGTGGGTTTGTTTCTAGCAGTTGGCAGTATAGAGTGTATTCATTTTTTAAAAAGGCAGGAGGGGAGAGATACATTTATTTATCTCAGCAAAAAAAATGGAAGAGATGCCAATCCCAAAATCCAGGCACTCTGCCATCAATTAAAAGGCAGTCCAGAACAATAAAAACACTACCCCACCCACATAAAACAATCAGTCAGCAGGAAAAATAGCAGAAAAAAGTTTTACCAGTGAAAGCAAACCTTTTTTGACTCAAGCCTTGTGCTGTGACATGAGACTTGACTGTATTTTGAGAATGGGTGAAAGCGTTTTCTTGCTCTGCAGGAGTTTTTGAATGCAAAGTTTACTTCGTATTTTTAAAAGTTTGGAAATTTCTTTCAAGTGTCAGGGGTTGTTGAAGAAACTCCTTATAAAGTTCTGTTGATTGACTATTTAGCCAAGTATATTTATGTGTGAAAAAAAGAAATTAAATGTTCTGTAAAGGCCTATCTGCACCAGTATGATTTCAAAGTCGCGTGACCGCTTTTTAAATTTTGTTCTCTATTGCCGTGTGTTCCTGGGAAGGGCAGGTAACCTGTGCCCCACTAGATCATTGTTCATAGGCTTGTTTACTTTTAGCCATTGGCCTAAATGTTATTTGGCATATACCTACCAACATAACTATGAAGGAGAGACTGTAAGGCTGTGTAAGTTTTCCTGTGCCCTTCTTGTGAAACTGTAGCCCTTCTTGGAGTTCTGTGTGCCCAGCTGGGAGTAATTATTTTTCTGAGCTGGAGCCAAGAGCTTTGCCTTTCATATCATTTGCTGTTTATCAAAGTATTTCTTAATCCTTGCTGAGCCAGCTGACTTGTGTAATATTTTTTCCTGTTTTTTTTCCAAGTTACTGTGCATGATGCTTGCCTCTGGGTAAGATAATCTAATTTCTCTCCTCTCACCACCTTGTCTGAAGCCTTGCAATATGGGAGAAAAATACAATAATTAAAAAAAAATAAAATCCTACTTGTTTGTGTTCAGATGGACTTTTTTTTTTCAAGTTTTGGGGTGGGTTTTTCTACTAATCTTTTACTGGCAGATACGAGAGCTTACAATTTGTTCAACACAATCCTTACGCACCAGCTTTTCATATCAGGATGTGTTGGTTGTATCTTCCTGTAAGACACTGCAAGAAACATCATTAAACTATAGGTTTAGAAAGGGTGCGTATCAGAAGTGCTGTTTTTTCAGGCCTGGAGGCTGAAGTCATTTTTATGTCAATAGAATGAATACAGAAGTAGGTAGTAGCATTAAAGGATTCTTTGTAAGAACCTTTTTTTTCCTTTAGGTCTTTGATACAGGGTGCTCTTAGGAAGTACTTTTGCATCCATGGTCGAGTGAAGTTTCTGTTCTCTTAAGAGTTGCACAGATATGTTGGTCAATGTAGAGAACTACATGAGATCTTGAAATCTTAATTGTAAGAAAACAAGGAAATTCAGAGGAAATTCTGAGTTATTCTCCTCGCTTGCTGTGTGTCAGTGACACTTTCATCTTGACTTTTCTCTTGTAATTTATGCTGCTCCCTGTAAATCATTTTATTGTGTGATAAAATGTTTTTTAGTGACACATAAACAACTGGCATGAAAGTTACAGATCCTCTTTATGACAAGCATAACCTGCACTCATGCACCTTTCATTTTTTATTAGGACTTTGTAGCATGATTTTGCTTGAACTTGTAAGCTTTCTTACACCAGATGAGTTCAAGAGCATTTCAGTTGTGAAGGTAAGAGCAGGATTTCTTGATCTACTTCAGTAACCATGATCCAAATTCTGCAAGGTAATCTTTCTGTAAACTAGGCCAACTACATGACCCGGAGGTACAATTTGCTTCCTGTGTTGTGATAGCATCTGGAAAAAATTGGTGTGTTGGTTTCAAAATAGTACCTGTTCTAAAATAATTTATTCATGGGAAGGAAGATGAGTGGAGAAGAATACAAGTGCTATTTCGTAGCAGCTATTGCTCATATAGGACTTAAAGTGTTTTTCCAGAAAAGTTCCTTTTACCTCAAGCGTATTTTATAAATGCTCCAAGTGTCTGGTAAGTAATTTGTAAGGACAGTGATTAGAGTCAGGTTTACTATAGATTTTTCTTCTGTTCATAAGCCTTTATTTTAAGCAATAGTTTGGAGATTGTTCAAGGGCAGGAGGAATACTATGCTTCCAACTTTGACCACTGTTCTTGCTGGGATACAAGGAGTGGCATGAGGGCATTCATTTTTTAAGCTAAATGGGGATATAAATTGTGCTTTCCAGTTTAAAAACTGAGATTGACCGCCTTGTTTAACTTGCAGCTTCTTGAGTACTGGCCATCAGCTTGGTCTGTTTCTTTCTACTGCTTCCACAGTGTAGAAATGGGGAGGGTGAAAAAAAATTGTTTTCATTCATATACCTCTTTGGAGTGACAGTAGTCTGAACAGTTGCTTCAACCCGTGCTAGGAAATTGTTTCTGAAGTGTTGATGAAGGCAGAGATGACTTCTGGAAATTTGGTAAGGTGTATCAACACCTCTTTTAATCTTACCAGGAAACTTCCTTAGGTGATAATGGCATTGCAGAGTAGCAGGAATATATTACTACAGCTGTTGTGTGCTGGTTTTACAGACCTAATTGAAGGAGTAACCAGGCATGCATGTATTCCAGCAGATTTGAAGGGGCAGACAAGTATTAATTTAGTTCAACTGTAGCCAGAGTAGATGTATTCTCCTAGTTTTAATAAATGTCTTCCCATCACATGCACAAAAACTTTTAATTTGGATTCCTTTGGATCCTGCACTTTTATCTGTTTTTCCTAGCTGTGTGTACATTCTCTTGAAGGTCACTCAATGTGTGTTTGGAGCTGATGCTTTTAATGAAGTTTTTTGGTTTTGTACCAGAAGGTTGCTGACAACTAATTGTATGCTGTATTATTAGGAATATCCTTAGGGATAAATGCAGTGCACCCTGCCACCAGTTTGCTATATCCTATATTCCTTATGTTCTTTAAGGTAGAGGATTGCTGTGCAGTATTAGAGGTTGTTTGATGGTGATTTTTACTTTAAATCTGTTTAGAATCTGTATTAATTTAGAGTTTGGGTCATCAGCAGGATTGGGTTTTTAAGATGTGCAAGCTCAGTTCCCTGATTGTTGTCATAGCAGGTAATGCACATCTGTGTTAACATGGGAATGTAGGACTTTGTCAATATTCAAATATCAATTTAAATTTGTCACTGTTTCAATATTTAGATTTGATTGATTCAGTATCAAGAACTTGACACTGTAAATTCAACTCCACATAAGACAATTAAGGGTCATGTGAAGGGCAGTATTTTACTGTGTTTACCCTTTTTCCTGTGGTTTTATACTCAGATATCCCTTTCTGTCTCTTTATCAGATATTTGATCAGAAATCAGGAAGTGAAAAGGCTGTGATTTTGCACTTTGTTCCCATCTACCTCTTTTTTTATCCTCTTCCTGTTCTGTGTCACTGACAGGTATCTGTCTCCCTGCACCTGAGGGCCAAGCAAGTATCCTGTGCCTGATGCAGGAGCAGCCCTGACAGCTGTTCCCAAAGAAAGGCCAGTTCCCTGTGTGTCATCATGAGTCACTCTCAGTTCAGCCGAATGCTGCCTGCTAAGATGCAGATAGTGTGTGATCAGTGAGGACAGATGTCTTAAGAGAATTTGGATGCTAAATGCCTATTGCATCTGCTGAGGTGATGACCTGAGGTTTGGGGAGAGCAATCTTCCAGATGTTTATAACTTGTCCAGATCCAGGCAAATGTTCATGTAGATAGCAAAAGGTATCTTACCAGCTCCAAAACACATCTTTAACTGATGTTTAAGTTTAAAAAGAATGAATGATGCAAGGTTTTAATGGGTTCCTGTAGAAAATGTCTCTTTTTTCCTTCAAGCTGAAGACAAAATATTTTAGGTTTGTCTTTCTGTAAAAAGGAATGAAGTGGTTATATTTGAAACATTGCAAAATCCTTCAGCACGAAGCAGTTGAAGTTTGGCAAATTTTTAAGTGAATATAAACAGGGACTTGTGATTGAAATGTCAGGCAATGCTGAGACAGCTCCATCTGTCATATTTGAGAGTAATTTGCCTTGCTATTTGTTTATTTGTCCACAGGATACTATGATGTGTTTTGTTTTCCCGAAGATGTTGCAAGGCTTTCTTTTAGTAAAAGTATGTCTAAAACAACCACATTTGAAAAACTTGTGGCATACATCTTTTGATCTTCCTGTGAGTATACAAAGCACAAAGAGTCAAATCCTATTAGACTTTTATCTGGTAAATCAAGTTGGAAGCTTTATAAAAACAGCTCTCCACTTTTGGCTTTGTTCATAACTCTTATGGGCAAGGCAGTGTACTTAGAGAAAAATACATCTGAACATTTCATAAAGTTTTATAGAAAAATGTTCTCTGGGAGTAAGAAGGTTTGGGTGGAGCTTGTCTGTCTGAATAAGTTGGTTTCCCTCCATCTGAGCATTTGCTATTGGAAATTATCATGAAAAGGGATTCCTTTACTTTGAAGTTTTATTAAGGTGTAAAATGTTGTGATTTCCAGAGTGTGTGTGTTATAAATGACCTCTGTGGATACCTACTCATCTGTTTATCTTGGTCGATAGACTTCAGGAGTGGTGGATCAAACTATTTTCAGCTTGCAATGGTTAGAGGGTTGCTGAGTTCAGTAAATTTTTTTTTCAGCACTATGGGAAATCCTGGCCAATTTTTAATGGATGTTTCTGAAATTTACTGAAAGATCAGAAAATGTACTTTTTAAAACCTGATTAGCATTACAAATTATACTAAAACTGCCTCTTGAAAAGGTTTGACTTCTTTTTGGTTTGCTGCTGAACTTTGGACAGTGGTCTGCAGGGGGTCTGTGTAATTTCTTCTCCACCAGCAGCTGTTGGGAAAGCCCATACAGAAACATAGACAGAGATGGAAAGGTCAGAAATGCAGAGAAAGGGTGGCCAGATGTTTAAGACAAGGGATTGGGATCCTGGGCAGTCTACATCTTCCTTCATCAGGTTTAAACTGCTTTTAGAAAGCAGCCTGGGGGTGTTGAGGGGCATAGTCTGCTCCTTAATGAGCTTCCAACTCACAAATGCCAGTGTGAGGGGAAATTACAGGAATATAAAATCAGAGAAATTTGGATTTGGAGACCTCTAGGATATGTCACAAAAAACCACTGAAGTAAAAGCAAGGGCAATGACTGTAGGGAGGTAAAATCAGACAACCTGCTTAGCAGACATGAAAACGTCATTATTTCATATTTAGTAATAAAATTGCACAAAGGTTAGTTCCTTGTAGGCTCTGTTTTGGTTGTTTGGTTTTTTTTTCCCTCACCCTCCTACCTCAAAGTTTTTTGAATCCTTATACTTCTTCTGGGACTCAAAAGTGGAAATCCTGAGTCAGGAACAGGAGGCTTTTTACTTGCCCCACTTCTTTCTCATCATCTGTTCTGTGACATGATTTCTCAAGTGCTGGAAGGGATGGGCATGGTCATTACTGTAGCCTTCATTGTTTGAGACAACCTTTTGGGACTCACTCTATGCCTTTTGCTGAATCATATTGAAAAACAGTGGATGATTTTTGGAACATTTGTAAGAAATAATTTGAGTGATATTCATATTATTCAAAAGTTTGCAAGCTGCTAATCTATTGTAAAAAAAAAAAAATCAGAGATTCTCCAAACAGCTGCAGGTCTGCGTGTTTCCTTACTGGGCCAACAGGTAAGTTTTTATAAAGACTTGCAGAAAATTTTAGCTACCCAGCTGAGATAGTGCATAAGTGTCTTTCATAAATGGGTGACTTCTGAGAAAAATCTGTTGTGACTGGAAAATGTTTGTCTGAAGTAAACTGTTGAGAGACATGAGGATGTGACTTATGACGGATAGCACATTGGATCTTAACTGGATGCTTTTTTACTAGGCACTCTTGCTATATCTGTGTGTTTTCCAGGTACAGCTTGGCGGTTAAGGAGCTGTGCAACTTGCTCCTGGTGTAGCATGCCCATGCTATACATCATGCTCATTAAAACGTGGGAAGGGAGTCTTGATGCCAGTATGGCCAAACATGTCTTGCAGCAACATCTGGTGGAATTCCTTGTACAGCACAGGAGTTTCTGAGATAGCTGCTGTCAATGGCTGGAGTACAGCTCAGGCTGAGGAGTTCCAGAGCATCCTGTGTGCAGAAGGGCCCTGTGTTATGCTTGAATTCTTAAAATATTTTTGCTTTTCCTGACAGAAATAATAAATTATGAGGTTTCTGGTGAACCAAGCCTGAGGAAATCTGTTCTCTCATAAGCTTTTTCTAAGATTTTTCTTTGCAACTGTGCATTTAATAACAATGCTTATGAATTTTCTTCTTTGCTTAGGTGCAGAGTAATGTTTTTAGAAATTCTGTAATTGAGTTCTGACCCCTCCAAAGCCGGGCTATGTTTAAGCCTCTGCGTGCCAACCCAAAGCATTCCTTCTCATTCACACAACCCCAGTTGTAGTAAACCCTAGAGGAGGATGTGAGGATGCAGAGATTCCTCGTACAGGTCGTTAAGCTCTGGGTGGTCTTCTGGCTGTACTCAAAAGGAAAATCACTGTTTGTTGTGCTTGTTGTAATAATTCCAGTGCGTTACTTCCAGAGAAGTTTCAACAGGAACAGCAGGTCTCAAAACACACTGTAAAAAATTTTCATTCTTAGATTTATTTACTAGAATTGCCAGAGCAGATTCTAGTGTATATGAGAAAGCTTGTGGTCTTGAGTAAATGCCACTGTTGATACCCACAGTGTCGTGTCACTTCAAGTAAATCAGGACAGTTTAGTTTAGTCACTCTAATTTCTCATTCAGCGAGAGAATGCAGATGGGTATTGAATAACTCTCACCCTAAGGAATAAATGATTGTGCAGAATTGTACTGCAGCAGAATAGATTTCTGTTGTGCAGCTCACATGTTCCGCCAGCTTGAAAATACTTCCCAGAGTGAGTTGCTGGGAGAATTCAGCTCAGAAATTCAAGATAATAGCCATGCAGGTTGTATTCTCAGTTTGCAGATTTGTGGGGTTTGGGCTGTTTAGGATCGGGCTCACATAGGAACCTTTCTTCGAGTCAAGATCTTGCTGCAGTTCAAATCAGATGAAGTTGCAGGCAGCACTAATGATCAAACCCAAGTATCATTTTCCTGCTAGAAATCATTACATTTTGCTTTCTGCTTACATTTCTGCTTTAGGTACTTTGGCTGCAGTTTTTTTCATTTCTTTTCAGCCTGAAGGAAATTTATTTTCTTAGTCTGTGAGCTTGCATATTGCTGAAAGTGAACTTAGGAGAAATGATTATGCTGGTGTTCTGTGTTTTTCATTCCCTCCCTCTCTTCTGCCAAGTGTAGGTTTTATTATTATTATTACTTATTTTAAATTGAGATTTAACACAGCTCAGTGTATGCCTGTGCTGTTTGATTGGGATTTTTTGAGCTCAGTTTACATGGACTTGCTTGGGGATGAGAACCAGAATAGAAGCAGTCATTCCAGAGCAAGATGCAGGCTGACAGGGAAGGTAATTGTCAGATGTACGTGAGAATGTGTTCTGGCAGTTACACTTTTTAACTTCTTCGTCATGACGAAAGCTTCGCTGTGTCTCAAGGTCTTAAATGTTTGTATTGAGCAAAACAGAGGAACCTGGGGAGGCAGTTCAGATTAATTAGACACGTTAGAATTGTTTTCTCAGTGCTTAAAGTTGTTGCTTGAGAGATATTTACGTTAGAAATTCCTTCCCTGACAGGTACAAATAAACATTTATTGTAGGTGATGGTAAAGAGAGATGCCCCTGCAAGCTCTGGCATTTCATCTTATACACAGAGCAAAGGCGTGGGAGTACAGTGTGCTGGTTGTAATCCTTAGGTCTGAAAAATGTCCCTTTGTTAAAACCCTGGAATTCTTGTCTTCTTCTGGACACAGCTCTTGGGGAATCTCCACAGCGCTGTAGATGTCTTTGTGCTTTGCAGATGCAGAAGCTGGAGTGTGCTCAAGTGACACAAGCTGGTGGACAGTGGAGTGAAATGCTGTCTTTTGTCTGATTTCAAGGCATATCTTTTAATGCCATTACTTACCAGTAAGCACTATGGACTTCGGTCTGCTTGAGCGTAAGGTTCTGAAAAGCTCAAGTAGGCATCCTGCTCTGGAAGGGGCAGAGAGGATTGATCCCACACCTTGGTGTCTGTGCTGTCTGCCACAGCTCCAGTGTTGAGTTGGGCAGGTCTCAGTTGAATATACTGTCTTGTCATTTACTAAGAGCACATTTTGTAGCTCCAGTTTTTTGTGGTGGTAAAGAAATGAACAAAACCAGGGAGATTTCTAACTTGATCATATAGCCGCTGCTGCTGCCACAAGGCTTTCATAGACCAATTCCTTTAAAAGCATCCAGGAGGCAGTTGCAGCCTGGATCTCGCAAGGGTCAGCTGCTTGTTCTAAGTTACAGAACTAAGCTTAGTTGGAACTTAGTTTGGTGCTCTGTTTGGTGGTTTTATTAGGACCTGGCCTCATTTCATTTCATCTTGTCCTGGTGCAGATTTTAGAGAGTATGTTTTCAAAGCAGAATTAGTTCAGGAAGTATGTCCCCACTACAGAGCCCTACTTGCGAGAGACTAGCTAATGCTGTGACAGGCTAGCAAGTAGGCAGGTTTTTGGTTTTTTTAAAATTTACATGAACTCTTTTCAACTGGACTGTGGGTCCATCGGAGCAAGTATCAGCACTAGAGTAACCACTGTGTGTGCTTTGGTCTGCCTTATTTCAGCTCATGATAACAAGTTCATCACCAGCAATTAGTAAAACAGCAGTGACTCTTGAGGTATTTTACTAATTTCTGCCTCTCAAACCTTTTGAAATAGGTTGCCACACCCTTCTGGCAAAGAAAACCCAATTCCAATGGCTAAAAGAGGAGAAGAAAAAAAGCAACACGAGAATTTTTCACTCCTTGCCTTACTGAAAGATTCACATTATGTAGCATTACACTCTGTTTTTTATACAGCCTGTGTTGTTCTCATTTGGGGATGTTCAAAGGGGACTTCATTGTTGTAGTGAGATGTGCGTGAACAGCTGACTGAGAGTTCAAAAGCATTTGTGTAGATTGAAAGTTGGTTTTATTTTCCACATGCCAAGAATCAGTTTTGTTTTATTTAGATGAAACTAGATTATGGCATTGAAAACCCAACTGTACTAACATTCTTACGTAAAGCAAGTTGGGAAGTGATGTTACAGTTCAACTAATTGTTAATTATACAGATATTCTTGCTGCATATTTTCTTAAGACTTTGGGAATGTTTTGTGATGCAGTAGATTTGGAGAGTTTTATTCTGAGGGAAAAATAGAGCAGTAAATGAGTTAGGAATGAAGATACTAAATAAGGCGTTTCCTTCACTTGAAGGCGTGCTTAAAATTGATTAAATATTTGCTTTCAAGCATTTAATCTTCATCTTTGAGGCATGAACATGCTACCTCTGTCTTTCTTCTTTGGGTTTGTTGTAAAACTCTATTCAGGCCTTTGTGGTGCCTTACATAATGGTTAATGCTATGGAGGATCAGCATCCCTCTTTTGTTAGAGTCCTGCTTTAGTCCTGTTGTTCACTTGACACAGGCAGAAAGAAGGGCTAATGGTTGCTGAATAGTAGCTTGTGATGAATTTGAGGATTGAGCTTTTCAAACCCTGAGCCTGCAACTGTCATTGCTGATAATAATCTAGTCCATCTGTGCTGTTTAAAAACCAAAATAAAATAAGGAAAAAAATTTGTATTCTGCACATCTGGGGAAAAAAGGAAATCTGGTTTATTATTGAAAACAAAAAATGTAGGTTGTTTTGTAAGAAATATGAGATGTTTCCTTTTAAGTATTTCAGATTCAACTCTCTTAAATTTCACTGTTCAAATAGTGATTTAGCAAAGATCTGGGATTAAAAAAGAAAGAACTTGGTGATTTTTGTGATTTTTTTTTTTAACTACTCTACAAAGGCAAACATATACAACTGCAATACACTTAAAAAGGAGGAAAACAATAGTTACCCTCTCCTTGCATCCCAGAACAGACATTGCACTATTGTAACAATAGAGATTAATCCCATGTAAAAATTTTGAGGTCTGGCTAGGGACCTACCTTATCTGTAGCTCTTTAATTCCAGGTAATCAGTTGCCCCTTCTGAGATGATTTTAGGTTCACTGGGTGTAGCACTTGAAGCAAATTGCTGCAAGATTGGAAAGCAGTTAGGAGGCACTACCCTTGGGAAAATGGGAATTGTTGGTTGGGAGTAGCCATTAATGAGAGCATCTGTGAAGGCACAAAAGCAAACCCTAAAACGAAACCCAGTGCAAACATCTTGAGGAACAGCTGTAGAGTCTCTTCATTTGAGCTGGGCCCTGGGAAATTCCTTTTGGGAAGAAAAGTGTTAAGACTTGTTATCCTATTTTTGTGAGGGCAGTGTTTAATAAAGAACTGCAGAAGTCACATATAGCATTTCTGCTTTGATTACCTATTAAAAGCACATACCTTGTTAGGCAGACGTTTTGCACTCAGATGACTTCTGATGGTGTGATAGGACGTGTTTTATTTACAGTAATGGACCCTCATTCTTCATTTCTCTTTTCTCCTTCCATCAAATTCTATATGCTGCTCTATCCCAGATCTTGATTCCCACAGCCTTCAGCTTAAATATGCAGTGGTGTCACATTCCTAAATTCATGGCAGAGAAGAGGCTTGGACAGATTTCTATGGTGATCATACATTTACTGCAGGTTTTGCATCCAGTAGGCAGATCTTGTCCACAGAGGATGCTGAGGTCCCTTCTTTGGAGCAAGGGAGTGGGGAAAGCCTCCCTGTGGTGCCTGTGTTAACTTTATTTTCAGAGACCTGGCAGAACTAAATGTGTATTTTCAGTGCCCCTAATTCCACTTTGGTAGGACAATTTTTTGCTTGCCTGCTGGACGCTGAGCCTTGTTGTTCCTCAGAAATGTTTTGCTTCTAAGGCATAAACAGTGAAATCCTTCCTCAGTACATTGAGCAGCTCTCGTATTTTCCTCCGGTAAGGATGCAAGCATAGCTGCCAGCTGCTGTTTGAAAGTGTTGCCACAGGATGGGGCTGTTGCACTGCCCAAATGTGATCTGTCACCGCCGGGAACCGAAACCAAGCGCTGTTTTCAGAGCTAACCTGAAACTGCACTCCCGGCCCTTCTCTTTATTATTCGCCAGTCCTTGTAGTGGGCCTCGAGTTTATCCACTTCCAAGAGGTAGGAAATTTGGAGTAAGATGTTGTTGGCTTGCTAAGAGTAGATCAACTTTGTTTCTTTTAGAGGCAGCTTTGTACCATATGACAAGCCCAGGTAGTGAGGTAATAATTGACATAAAGGGGATTTGGTTCATGTATCACCAAATATGTTAAATATTAGATTTGGGGGGGGTTAAGCCTTTATTAAATCCATATTTGTGTTTTAGAAATGTGCCAAGAAGTGTTCTAATGAAGCAGCACCTGGGGGTTAATAAATGATATCATGAATCCATTCTGATTGCCAAGAAAGATTTTAATAAAGGAAGCCATGCCCAGGGTTGACTGTTTCATCCATGAGGAATAATTGTTTTGTTTCCATATTTCTTTTATTGGTTGGTTAAAACAAGTTTGCATTTTAGCATCAAGTCATTTTTGGTCGTTCCGCATGTTTCTGTACCATTTACACAAAGAGCTGGCCCTAAGTCTGCTGATTGTAGGTGGTGTTATTCTGATAGCATGGAGACCTTGCATCTTTTACTGCCTTTCACATTTCTCTCATTCCTCTGTTCTTTCTTCTCTTCCCCTCAAACATTCAGGGTGAAGTGAAGTCTGAAGAGGGGCCAGAATGGAATATACTGCGTGATGACTTCATGATGGGAGCATCTATGAAGGACTGGGACAAGGAAAGCGATGGAGAGGGCAACAGTGAAGAAGGAGGTGGTCTGAAACAGGAAGATAGTGACTGAATGAAACTGAAAACCATTCAAGATAATGTTATATCTTCTTATGTTTGTTTGGATAAAAAGTCAGCATTCTATGAACGTACAACACTTGGAGGATACCTCTTTTAAAAGAAAAAAAAAAAGACACAACCGTGGAGTGTTTTCTCCTCCATGTCAAACTTTTATTTAATATAGCTCCATTTGCTATACTGAAATCCTAAAATATTATCCAAAACAAGTATCATTTTCAACATATTTCCAAAACATTTTGTACAGTCAAAATAGTGGCACTTGCCCAATGAAAGATAGATTTTGCCAAGGTCATTAAAAGTTTACACATTAGTCATGGCAATTGATGTATTAGTGTGCCTGCATTTCCAAATCACTGCTGCACTTTGAAAAGTTGTTGCAATTTGCAATAGAAATGGCTTACAATAAACACAGAAATGCTGTCACCTTGTAAAGGTATCAGACTCCTACAGAGTCTTTACTACTTTGGCCAGAAAAGGTTCTGTAGATAATAAAGGAAAGTAACCATTAATGTGATAGTTCTGGTCTTGGACCATTAGTTTGATTGGAGACAACTCTGGAGACAGAACTGTAAAGACACAGACTTGACCCTACTGATAGGGTTTAGTATTTATATATGTGTGTATATATATATGGCTTGTCTATTGCAAGTCTGAGACTGTATAAGCTAAGAGTCTTGTAGGAGAGGAAAGGGCAGTCATTGCCATTCGTTTCATTGGGGAGGGAGAGCTTTTCTAACAATACCCCAGAAAATTGTGTTCAGTGTTGCTTTATTTGCAGTTGTGGTGTTCTGGCCTTTTTCAGTTTGGCGCTGGAGCTCTGAGATTCATCCTGTGGGTTTAGTCAGCTCTAATGCTAATTCTTCAGGTGTGCAAAGGGTCAAACCAGAGCCCTTCTTGGAAGTCGTGTCAGGATAACACAATTGCCTTTGTTTAAGCTACAGCAATTTCTCCTCAGTAGCTGTTGGTTGCAGAGGTGCAGAAGCTAACACACGTAATAAGAATATGTTTTATGTAAGCTTGTGCATACAGAAGGAATTACATGGTGATAAGGGTGTTCTAAATGAGAGGCTGGGGTTGAATTCTGCTGCCTTTACTGTTCCAGACTGACTGTCTGATGCTGTGTCATTTGTTTAACGTTGCTATCACATTTCCCCATTTGCTATGTGAAGAAAAAGCCTTGGGGCCTAATAATTGATAGTTAAAATACATGGTATTGTTCTGTCCCTTTCTACAGATGCCTTACAGGCAAACCTTTCTTTCTACCTGCTTGTAGGGAAGATATGATTAGAGCAACTTCGAAATTTTCAGTCTTCAGCATGGAAATGTGCAGTAGGATTTAGATTTTCCTAACAAAGGCATTGTTTGAACTTTGTGTGCACTGCAGGATAAAAAATATGGGTACAAAATGGCAGAGAAACCCATCCCAACAACTGGCAATCATTGTCTTATCCCTAGCCTGTTCATCTGGTATATATTGTAGCGTAATTCTTCCAGGAGAACTCCAAGCTAACAGCAGAAATGTTTAGATTTCCAAGCTGTTTTGAGTGTTAAACATATTAGATATCTGAGGAGACATTAGTTTGTGGCCTGATATTTATTATCACAAATGAAGGCATACACCCAAAATACCAAGTGGCAAAACCACAGAAGTTTGACATATGGTTATCCTGGCTTCTGAAGGCTCAACATCTGTACAGCTGTGCACTGGGAGTCACCATCTCATTAGTGCAGTGCAAAAATGTGCTGCCATGGGGGAAGCAGCATAACGTTCTAACCTGACACTGCTCTCTCTCTACAGAG
Source organism: Irena cyanogastra (assembly GCA_013397155.1). NCBI lineage: Eukaryota > Metazoa > Chordata > Aves > Passeriformes > Irenidae > Irena > Irena cyanogastra. The sequence goes on from VWZV01011134.1 coordinate 292,669, forward strand.
TTCAGCTGCTTTCTGTGGAAAAATTACATCAGCACCCTTAAATCTACGGTTGTTCTCTAGTTTCATATCAGCAGTTTCTTTCCATAATCAAACTTCTGGAAAATAATTCTAAGTTTTCCTTAGGAACTGCAACATCCTGAGGCAATTATTAAAAATTTCAGAATGCTTTCCAAATACTTTTAGAATACTTGGGTGTTTATTTGTGCATTTTTGGAGTAATGTTTTGATTAAAGCACTGAAGCGTCTCTTGTGTGTTTAAGAAAAATGTGGAATCTATCAATATTGCTAAAGGTATTTTGAGCTTCCATTTCATTTAGAGTGCATAGCCTATATGTGGAGAGCATTTCTTGCCTTTTAATAAGCATAATACTTATGTGTTTATGCATATTGAGTAGTTACTTAAATTTTATACTGTACCTTGTCTTTGCCTTGTCCTTTTTTTGTGCCATATGCCGAGAAGCTCTGAGAGTTGCTAAAATTGCTAACTACATATTTTGATTTTAGGCTGCTTTATTTCCCCAGTTCTGGTTTTGTTGACTAGAAGTTCAAAAGATCTTCTTTGGCCCAGGCATCTTCCAGTCTCTTCTCTGGGCGGCCCTACCCCCTTTTTCAGTAATGTTCTTCCTCTTCAACAGCTACCAAGAACAACCTTCAGCAGCTTTTCCCAGCAGAGTGCTTGCTCTGTTTTTCCTGCTCCCATGAATATCTCTGCTCAAGCAAAGCTGTGCTGCTGCCCTTCATTCCAGAGAGCATGAATCATCTCAACTTTGTGTATTTCTGTACCTATCTATATAAAACCAATAAGGATGGGGTGGTTCCAGTTTTGTTAGGCTTCAAGCCAATTCCAGAGTATGTAAAGTTTAATATTCTATGGATTGCACGCAAAGCAGGAGTTTTGTTTAATAAGAGAAGGCACAGGGTCAGCTCTTCCCCGTGTCTTTTGTCCCCTGGTCTAATTTCTCTTCACATTAATGGTGCTTTTTTTTCAGCAAGGAAAGCATGAGTTGGCCTATGGAAAAAAATAACTGTCTTGTCCCTGCTTTTCTTCAGCCTCCTGTTAGGGAAACACTTTGGCAGTGGTGATGGAATATCCTTGTTGTGCTTGATGCCACTGTACCACAGCATCTTCTCTGCTAACACCTGGAGGGAAGAGCTCCCACTTCTGCAGCTGTGAGGCAGGTTCTCCTGGGTCCACAAGCTGAGCAGGACAAAAGAGCTGGAAGCTGCTTCCTAGTGAAGATAGGGCTTTTTTGTCTGATTTGTTTTAAAGAGAGAAATTAATTGTTTGGAGGCCATAAAAGTTTTTTGACTATGCTTGCAGAAGAAGGTGGTCTGTAGAGCTGCATCTGTTCGGAGCTGGCTCAGTAGCTGTCTCCAGGGAGGAAGGCAGAAGTCATCTGGCACAAAACACTCTGCACAACTGAAAATGACAAGCTTCTCATTCTTATGAAATGAGTCCTGGCACAGTTAACATACACACAGAGCAGTCATCAGTGTTTCTCACTTCCAATCCCTGCAAATTGCTCAATGATTTCTTCAGGACTTGCTGAGGTAAGGAGTGAGAGGGCCAGGAGAAGGCTTGAGGTGGTGGAGGCTCAGGATCATGTGACACAGATTGGGTCCTTGTGCTAAATAAGATGTTAAACTCGGGAGTCTTAAGACCTCAGACACTGGAGACTGAAGAAGTTCTTGATTAACAGATGATGGAAGACTGTATATTGCATTTACTGCTGTTCTAAAGCAGTGGCTTCTAACCTCTTGCAGCATGTAAATCTCCAGTGTTTCACCTCTGTAAGTGATCTAGCAGATAAGGGCTTTTTCTTAACCATTCTTCTTCAGACTTTTAGCAGTGGCTGATACTTCTAGACAAAGCATTGTTTTCAAATGCATTCTTTTCAATTGCTTTTCTGTCTTGAGGGACATATTAAAAATTAAACTTCAGTCAAACTGAATATCTTCAACATGAAAGATTCTTGTGTTTGTGTAATGCTCCATCCCTTGAAACTACTTATTTTTGCTTAAATCCATGTGTTTAACCTGTTGGATGCAAAATTGTTAAGTGCATTAGGGTACTTTCATCAAGCTTTTGGGTGTGAACTCATGAGCACAAGCAGTTTCCAAGAGGCACTTTGGAAGGTTATTTTAGGAATACTCATAAAAATCATTATTTCTTCACAATGCCACACTTGGTTCAATAGCCTATTCTCTCATGCCAATGCATGAACTTTTGGAGCATCATTTTACAATCATTTTCTTAGTGCTTCTTCACTCTGTTTTCAGTAAATTTGGTGGTGTTAATTGTGAACTGCCAACCAGGATCAGACTTGCATTGAGGTTTTCATACCACTAGGATTTCTTACAGACAGTGTTCTCAGAAGTAGCTGAATAATGAATAGAAAGTGTTCACTTACAAGATAAATTGGTTACATGTCTTATCAGAAACTTCATGCCGTAATTAAGAAACGGTTAAATATAAAACCTGCTGATGTTATGTTAATACTTCTTTAAGTCATGTGTTGTAGGCATGTGCAATCATAAGTGGAAGGTAAGGGGGTTGTTTTCCCCCTGTTTTAAATTTTAAAATCTGAAGTACTTAAAGGTTCAACTAGCCATTTATGAGCCCATTATAAAGTGCATTATGAATATAATCATGGAGATTGTGACTTAAGGCCCATGGCTATTCAATCACTCTCTTGCTTTGAACTTCACTTTTCTATCCTGATAAAGGAGGACATTCTCATCTCGTTCAGAACAGAAAAGCTTAGAAGTGTTGCTTGATTCAAGCAACAAGATAGTGACAGGCTTTCCTGATTATGTGGATTTTGCATTGACTTTCAGGTTGAGTACAGTTTATCTCAAGAGGATTTTCTTTGGTTTTTAAGTGATCCATAAATTGCAAGTTTTTTGGGCAGTGAAGCAGCCTTTAACTTAGGGTATTCTGTGTCAAGGGACAAGAGCTGGCCTGTGTCCATTTCAGGAAGGGTGCCTGAGGTCAGGCAGCTGAATGAAAACTGTCACTGGAGAGCTGAACCCCTGAGCTGTTGGTAACTGAGCCTTTGACATACCTGCCCCTAGCACCTTCCCAGTCACACCTCGCAGAGCTGCTTGGAGGTGAAGGGCAACCAAACATACAATGTCAGTCTTTCCACTACTGCATCCTCACCTGTAACCCCAATGAGTTTCTAAAGAGGTTCACATTGCATAGTAGTGCAATATTGCTGCAATAGTGTAGTTTTGTACAAAAGGTAACAACAGTGTGGTTTTGTATCTGGTGGATTTTTTAGAGGAGTGAAGTATTTGACAGTGCCTGCTGAAATTCGGTACATCCTTATGAAAGAAATACTCATTATTAAGAAAAGACTTCATAAAATTCTGAAGTGCCTCTTCATGATTAAGAGAAAAAGACTGAAGATTTTTTAGAATCTTCAGACAAGATCCTCAATTTAAGGAAGCATTACTCAGCCAAAACAATGTATTAGACCCAAGTATAAATATACTTCCAGTGTGAACATTGATCACATTGGGAGGATGATATATTGATATTCCTTCTTGTGGATTGTGTTAGAAAGGGACCAGTCAGGCCTTGCAAGATGCTGAACATCTTTCTATGTTGTAGCACTGCGACCAGCAGGTCAGACCAGGATTGCCAGTGTCACTGCTGTTCTCTCCATCTGCTATGTTTTGCCTTTTTTTTTTTAACTGATGGACTGATCTTTTATTTTAAATTATTGTGTCATTGGCTAGAATTAAAGAAGTGGAACACATCTTATGTGAAGAAGATAGTTCAAGTAAGAAGGGAAATGTGTGTCTTTCTGTATCAGTATTGTACCTCCCAGACAGAGGCTGTTGTCTTCAATTCTCATTCAGTTCAGTTGCTGCCAAAGCACATTGCTGAACTATCTGTCTCATGGTGAATTAATTGCTTTCAATTTCATAGGACTGCAGTGACTGAAATGACTGACGTTTCAGCTGTCAGTCTGTATCCATGATGGGGAAGTTTAGAGGCTGGTCCATAAAGCCCAGCTAAAGCCAGGGGAGTAGGTTACTTTAATTGCAATCCCATCTAAAAGATCATTGATTCAGGAGAAGCACGTACTGAACATCTTTGCCACTCCACAGAGGTGGCCTGTTCAAGATCCAGCTCTAAAATAATCTGGATATGGATCAAAAGTACTAATACAGAAATAGATCTTTCTGTTCTAATTCTAGATGGAGTCACCAAGCTCAAACCATCTGTCTGGGAGGATGTAGTTTGATAAGCCATTCAAGAATACTGCATTCATTGATTTCAGAAGCTAGACATAGAAAATAGGTTTAAAAATGTGTAAGGCTGAGAGGCAAAGACCTCTGCACTAATCTGTTAAGTGCAGCACAAAAGTTTGGTACTGCATGAGGTCTGATTTGGTTGTGGGTTTGGTTTTGTTTCATGAGGTAATAAGAAACAATGCATTGTTTTCTGTAAGCTTTCTAGGATGTTCTTGAACATGCGTTGCTAAAAAAACATTAGGAAAAAACCATTTCTGACGCTGTGTTAACTTATTAGAGCTTGTCATCTGTGCAGACTGCATAGGCTGCTTGTGAAGAAGTCAGGATGTCAGACCCAGAACTATTTGTTTTTTGTAGCTGCAGAATATGATTTAAATATGGCCCATTTTTGAAGTTGCTGACAATTAATTGTGCTATACACGTAACAACAATGCAATCTAGGTGCACATTCTGACTTGAGTTACATGGTTTTAATTTGTTGAATAAACTCCAGTGGATGCTCTGTTAGGAATCCAGTATTTACAGATATCATTTGTGTGTTACTTAATGAGGTATAACCCAAATCATCACCATGCAGTTCAGAAATAGAAGGGAACAGCTGTAATTCTGAGAAGGAGATGCAGGTCACGAGTTCAAACCTTGAGATTAAAGGGATGACTTTTACCCTACTGTCTTTACTTTGTCATGCTTGCTATAAGTAGATGTCAAGGCCCTCTGGTTTATAAACCACTAAGTTTATATTTCTCTGGCTTATTTTAATTATTTTTATTTTTAGTTAGTGAATCTGATCATTTGTCTCTGGTGATACTTAAGTCTTACTGACTTAAGTGGAAACAGGATTTCCTGTGGTGATTAAAACCACAGGTGCTAGGATTAAGGAAAGCCTTTTTTTCAGTGGCATATAGACTAAAACTGGAATGATACATAGAAGATTAGTGTGGCATCCTCAAGGCTGACAAACAGATTTGGGGAAGCACATGAGGGGATCAAACTCCAGGAGGTGTATCCATGGGGAAATTTCTCTGGCAAAGTTTCTATGAAGACTTGAATCTTAACTGATTCAAAGCTGGAAATCAGCTGTTGGAAGCAGAAACCTCTTTGGATGCAGCACTGATGTGTGCAGCCTTTATGGGAAATGTGTATGTTTTTAGGATATGGGGTTTAGGCTATTGATGCTTCCCTAGACCCCTAATGTCTGGCAGTACTCTGTGGAGACAGGGTGTAGCTTTACTGGAGAGAAGCTATTTTAGAAGTTGTAAAATCCCAGCCATGTAAAATGTAAAGAATAACATAGCACTGAAATACAGACTAATGGTGATGTTCCTTTCTGTTCCCTTTTTCCTCTTATCCATAAGAATTTTTTTTCCCCTTTTTTCCCCTTTCCTTCAGATTTTAGTCATTCTGGCTTGAGGTCCTGTCTAAAATTCCAGTGTTGTTGTTTGGGGTTCTTTTAGTGGTCTTTGGTAACAGTTTTTTTGGGGTTAATTGCATTCTGGATGTCTTCTATTAAGCTGCCATTTTAAACATAGACTATACACTGCTGTGTGGACATTACAGCTTTGTGTTCTTACTTCATGGTGGAAGATGATGCCATTCCATAAGTTCTCAGAGATGACACCTGAATGCTTTTTGGATCAGATCTTGTTGACTACTTGTGACTGTTTCCACTGAAATTATTAAATCTGTTTGTAGGAACAAGAACTTTTTTATGTATATAGATATTTATGTATGAATACATATATTTATAAATACACAAAAACATGTGTGTGTCTATAAATAAATATAAAAATAAAAGTTCTTATTCCTGTTTTATATTTGTTCTATATAGATTTAAAAGAAGTTCTGGTTCACGCAAATAAATTATCTTTTTACATATATATATATATCAGAAACATACCTTTGATTTGCAAGTTGACAGGTAGTTACATATGTATATATGGGTAGCAGTCTTGCGTGTCAAACAGCATGTTCTATAAAATAGCCTTTATCTTCTGGAACATGAGTGCTGCAGGAATGGGCTGTGGTTGTGTGAAATGCAATCCTGGGCCAGTGGGTCTGCTTGTGTTAGTATGGTCAGCAGGGTTTGCTCTCAAATTCATCTAGGCGTTACAGCGAACACTAATGAAATGTACAGCACAGAGGTATGGACCTCTACTTCACTAAGGATAATAAACAGTAAAATCTAAGGTTTTATTATAGTATATATTGCAATTTTCCATTATTTGTCATCTCCTTTTTGCCTCACCTTTATTAGGTGCCACCTTGGCTCTCCGAGTTGAACCTTTATACGTGTATTTTTATAAAAAGGAGAATTCAAAGGTTTTTTTTTCCCTAGCACCCTGCATCAGAATGACTGAGATTCTACATGACCACAGTTATGGCTGCAGATTTCTGTGCGTGCCACAAAGAATTAATTGTGCAATCATCCTACACTCGTCATCAGTGTGAGAATTTACAAAAGTCACCTCTTAACTTTTAAAAGTTATTCCTCTTCCAACAGTGTTCTTTAGTTTATGAAATGTGACCAGCCACCTTACTTAATGACCTGGTCGTCAGCAGTTTTAGAAAGATTATTGCCTTTGTATTTTGCACGGTGCATTTGCGTATAACCAAAACAATCTAAAAAGAAACCACAAATTGTAAAATCCTGACCACGTAATTTTTAACTTAATAGGAAACATGAAACCTTTACATTTAGTGAAGTAACTTTCCAGGTGTACCTGTTTTTCTAATAAACAGTTAGTGTTTATTAAAAAAAAAAAAAACCATGTAAAAAAGACAGTATTGTATTGAATTAAAAGTGCCAAAACAGGTAAGTTCTGTTCTTTCCCCATATGCATGCTAAGGGCCTGTTCCCACTTTTTGACTTACAAAGCTTCCACTGACAGCAGCCCCACAGGACAAGGCCATTTCACAGAGGCACAGGGAAGAGATAAATCTGAGGTGAGTTAACCTTCAGTGTCTGATAATCCCAGCAGCTTTTGAAACTAACAGGTAGTCATCAATAAAAGCTACTGTGGAATGAATAAAAACTAAAAAGGTTTGCAAGATAAAATACAAAGCCATAATTGGGATAATAGTCATGAAAATTAACAGTAGAATGTAGAAGCAGAATTACTTCTGTAAAAGGTCATGTTATAGCTGAAGTCTGTGATATAAAACTTTATCCAGCTTTGTCAAGTGCAGTTTGGTTCTGCCATTTCTGACAATTTTTGATTGCCTATTCCATGTGTTCCTCACTTTAGCAAGGTAAAAAATTACACCTGTTTGAGTGTAGTTTGCAGGACTTCTGTGGCAAAAAAGCCTCTTTAAATGTGCAAGGGGGAGATTTTAGAACTAAGACCAGATCTATCATGATGTATATGTTCCAGGTATTTTCCATTTAGATTACATAATGGAAAGTCGATGTTTATGAATGTGGATGTGTATTTGAATGATTTGGCTAGCAGGTAGGTGTCCCTTCCTGGAGCAAACTGGAGTAGCTCAGGCATGTGTGGTGGGCTTCTGCAGCTGCTGGGGATTTAGCCCAACTGGCCAGGGCTTTTGGAATGGAGTATGCATGCCCGGAAAGTTCTGCATGGCAAAAACATCACCATGGCGACGTCAGGAAGTTTTAGGGAATCCAGCTTTGCTGCAGTCATAAGGCAAAATGGAGACATGCACCTGGGTAAGCCTGACACCCTACGTCACACTAAAAGGATCAAAAAAGAAGCAAAGGATTTTTCTCAGATGAGAACAAACCCAAGATTTATCTTAATTATTTTCTTTTTTTCTTTCCCTAGTGGTCTAAAAGACATGGAGGAATCATTGCCAAATCAGAAGGAATCTCAGCAACTTTCAAAATCTAGTCAGAGTGGTTTGCTGTCAGTGTGGCTGGATCTCTGGCAGCTTGCACGGAGGGCTTCTCTGGAGCTTGGACTTCCTGCAGCTCCTTGGGCAGCATGGCCAGCTGGGCACTGAACACATGGGGCTTGATGGCCTCCAGCAGGGCATCCCTAAGGCTTCAGGGTTTGTGAAAGACACTGCAAAATTTGGGTTGGTTGGGTTTTTGTTTCTTCCCCCACCAATAATAAACTTTCAAGGATCAAAACACTTTGTAATCTGGCAAGTTGTGTCTGCAGAGGGATTCTGAGAGATGGGGGTAAGTTCCCTGCCTGAGGAGGGTGTCCAGCACTGTCCCAGTCACTGCTCTGAAGCCCTTGAGATGAATGGCACGCAGAGCCAAGTGTTACAGGGCCGTAGTTGCTGTATAAGGAATTCCTTCATGGTTTCAGCTGTAGTTTTGGAGGAAATAATTTAATAACCCTTTTCTTTAGAAGCATTTGCAGTTGAGGTACCTTGTGTAACAGAGCTGATTCCTCAGCTGGCTAGCAGTGGAGCTGTGAGATGTAACAGCTCGAGGAACTGTCTTCTTGGTTTTGTACAGGTGTGCTGCAGAAGTGAAACCAGCTGAGTCTACATGTTGAGTTGCTTGTTTATTTGACTAATTTTGGAAATGTTGCCATTCCTGAAACTGCAGCTGTGTTTTTGAGGTCAGTAGAAGCAGGACATTGACATCTACAGCAGTAAAAGAGTGATGTTGTGGCAGAGAGTTTAATCTGGCTTGCAGGAATTCATGGATTTAAGTGGAAAGCACTATTAACTCTTGCATAATGAGGATGCAATCTTGGTTGCGTGTAGGGCTGCACATACTGGTAAAGAATGAAGTTTACTTTTAGAGTCTGTGTGTGTACACATACCTGTCAAAAATATTTTTTCATAGCTCCTCCATCTCTCAGAGAACGTCATCGTCACTGGTACCCACAGCAGCCCGAGGTTAGCTGGCTGTGTTGGAGCGAGATTCCCTTGCAGCAGAGCCCTGCCAAGGCAAACAGTGTGTGGCAGCTCCGTGCTGCTGGGTGCCTCCATCACCCCAGCACACAGCCACAGCTGCTCACAGGAAGCACTTTTCCTCGCTGGGGAGGAAAAACTCGCATTTAATTTGGGGACTGGCATTCTCCAGCTTTGGAAAACATTTGGAAACTTTGCAGAAAGAAGATTGTTCCTGAGGTGTGGTCAGCTGGAGGAAGCCTTCAGTGGTGTTTGGCTGGTTTGTGTGTTAAGAGATTCTCAGTGTGCTTCCAGGCCCCAGTCACGCTACCTCCTTTCTCCTGTGTGTGTTTACCCATAATACCACTGGCAATGGCTGAGCTGTTCTTGGGAACACCTATGGCCCTTCGAGTACCTCTTGTGTATCTTTCTTCATGTCTGAAAATAGAGATTCTTCAAAAAGAGCCTTGCCCCACTAATGATGATGTTATTGGAAAGTTCTGGCAAGTAAAACTTGTGATAACTCAATTCAGAAGGGAATGTAGAGCTAAAATGGGTGAGAGTAAAGAAAAAGGCTACTTGATCACTTTTTAAAGTTAATGTAGAGTGCTGATAAAGGAACTGTAAAGGAAAAGCTTTATGGCATTAAGTTAAGGGATGCGTAGTAGACTGGAGTGATTTCCCTGGGGCAGAGTAGGTATGGATGGAGGCTGTGATGTTTGTTGGCCAAAAGAGGCAGCGGAAAAATTAAATAACAGGCATAGCCAGAGCATTTGGGGCTTGAGAGTTTCTGTCAAGTATAGATGAGGATGTACTCGCACGCTTCTGACAGGAGAGGAGACCTCGGCGAAGGAGCAAATCCTTCTCATCTGTCGTCTCTCCCACCTTGGCCGGTAGTACCGATTACCCAGGTATCCGGGGAAGACCGAGAATTGCCCAAAACACACTTGGAAGTGAAACCGAGGAGCAGTGCCGAGGAGCACTGTTCTGTGACAGAGCAGCGGGCAGAGCTGCCCCGCAACCTTGAACAGGAACGGGTCTGAGCGGTGTCCAAGAGGCGTGTTATTCTTCCTCTAACGCCACAGTGCTATTAGGCCTAATTACTTTAATAATAGGTGCAAGAAGCACTAAAGCCTTTATTTTAAAAAGAAGTAAAAGAAAAGCCTGGCAGGACTTGCTTTTTCTTCTCGGCTCCGGGCTGCCTCCTCTCTCCTCGCCCCGGGCTGAGGCACCTCGGCAGCGGCCGGGCGGCGGCGAGTCCCTCGCCGGTGGCGCGCCGGGGAATAAATAGCCGGGCGGCGGCGCGGAGCCCTCCGCTCCCGCAGCCCCTCCACGTCACTTCGCAGCGAGCCGAGCACGTGGGGCGGGGAGAGCGTATAAATCTCCCTCTCCCTGCGCGGCCGTGATGTTATCTGCTGGCACCCNCGCCGCCGCTGCCCGCCGGGAGCCGTCGGGCGCCGCGGGCGCACGGCGTGGCTCAGCGCCGCGCCGGCACTCTCTTTCTGGCGGCTGCGGCAGAGCTCTGTGATACCCATCACTGCGCCTTCTCGCCCTCCTGCTTTTTTTTTTTTTCTTTTTCCTTCCCCTTTCCCTCCCCCCCCTTCAGATTTTTGTTTTTCCGCACCCTGAGG
>VWZV01011134.1:303505-432866 GCA_013397155.1 Irena cyanogastra
GGCGGCCCCCCGCCCCCGCCGCGCGGGGGGAGCCGAGGGGCCGGGGGCGGCAGGCGGGGGGCGCCGGGCGGAGCGCTAGAGCCGCCGGGGACGGGGCCAGCCCCAGCCCCGCGGGGGAGGTCGGCGGGCGGGGAGAGCGGCGCTGCGCTGCGGCCAGNCCCTCTTCAGATTTTTGTTTTACAGCACGCTGAGAGCAGCCTCTCTGCCATTTACTTGATTTCCACGTTTGTTGTATCTATTTGGGGGCTTTTTTCTTCCTCCTTTTTTGCTGTCCGGCCCATTCCACCCTCGAATTTTACCTAGTTGTAGCAACTTGCCTTTTTTTTTTTCCGTATTATTACTACTGGTGTTTTTTCACTAGCGCCTCCCGTGCGTTTTCCGATTGCGAGCCGCCCTCGCAGCCCGGTTTTTAAGAGCATTTTGTCTGCAGATCTCCCCCTTGTTTGCACAAATCCCCTTTTTATTTTTTGAAATTTTTTTTCTTGTTATCGTTCGTCGTTAAAGTCACTTTTTTTTTGTTGGGGGGGGGGCGCTGTAATTAAACACTTAAAATGCACTGCTATCTCCTGAGCGTGCTCCTCACCGTGGATCTGGCCACCGTGGCTCTCAGCCTGTCTACCTGCAGCACTCTCGACATGGATCAGTTTATGCGCAAGAGGATCGAGGCGATCCGGGGGCAGATCTTGAGCAAACTGAAGCTCACCAGCCCCCCGGACGAGTACCCCGAGCCCGAGGAGGTGCCCCCGGAGGTCATCTCCATCTACAACAGCACCAGGGACCTGCTGCAGGAAAAAGCCAACCACAGAGCCGCCACTTGCGAGAGGGAGAGGAGCGACGAGGAGTATTATGCCAAAGAAGTTTACAAAATAGACATGCAGCCTTTTTACCCGGAAAGTAAGTCCTCTGTGTTTGTGCATGTGTGCGTAATTTCGCCCCCGAGGCTTAGCGGTGCTCAGCACCTTTAAATAGCACCCCCAAGCATCGTACTCTCCTCGGCTCGTTTGTCATCCTCAGCATCGCTTAGGTGGAGGCTTCTAGAGTATAATTTAGGTGACGGGGTATACATATGGCTGGGTGGGTATGTTGTGGGGGATCACCTCTTGCCCCAGACTCGCGAGGTTTCCGGACCCCTTTGAAGTCACCCAGGAATCCTTCAGAGTGCCTCTGCTGCCGCCACCGCGTACCTGAGCAGAACTCCCCTCTCCCGGGATCCCACTCCCTCCCCAGCACCGGGTTTAGCTCCCCGGCAGCTCCGTGTACAGCCTCCAGAAACAGCCAATATCTTCCACTGCTCTTGTTTCCCTTGGAGTGTCTGGAACGGGCAGGTTTCCATCTCTCCATAACTGAAAAGAAAAGGAGGTCTTTAAAAAAAAAAAAGTTGCCAGCTCGTCTTGTCTGTGTCCCTTTACAACATTGTCCCGCAGACTGCTGTTTACACTGGTGGTCAGAGAGGACAGAGACGTCCTCCCTCCTCTTCCCTCTTTAACTTTTAGCCTCCCGTTTCGATTCGTGGGCACTTTTCATTTCAGGTACCGAAAAACTTTTCCCTTCTGGGTAGCCTCGGTTCTTGGAACCTGTCTCAGCCCGTCTGCCTTTTGCTGTTTTTAACGACCTTCTGGTGATCCATGCCACGTTTTGCACAAAAAAAAAAAAAAAAAGGCACAAATGCTCTGTGCTGACCAAATCCACTCAGAGTGATTAATAATCATAACGACGTGCCTTTTTGTTTTGGTAGTGAAGCTTAAGTGCATAGCAAAAAAAAGAAAAAGCACCACACTGCCTTAAAAGAATCTAGATCATCATTATGCTGAGGAAAGTGAAATACCAGAAGCAGAAAATAACTTAACCGTTCACATAACCAAACCCTTGTCCCTAGTCATTTCATTTAGCTCCCTTCCTCCCACCACTTGATGCCCTATATACTTGCTGTCTGTTTCTCAAAATCACATAGCTCTTGCTTAAATAGATAATTCAGCCATCTTGGTAACTTTATCCTAGAGTTTCTAATTGCATTTTCCCCTTATTTATTTTTAGTTTAGCAAGTTGTAGCTTTGAGGCTTGCTCTGTCTTGCATGGGATAGTCCTAGGATGCCAGCCAAGGTATCTGAGCCCCATGCTCCGTGCAGCTGCCTCCCTTTCTTCCTTTAGTCTTAAATGACAACATCAGTTACAGGACATCCTGGCAGTCAGAGCCATTTTATTATTGTAATTATGGCACCATCCTTAATAGCCATGATAAATGCATTCCACTCTTGTTACCCTTGGGGGAGAAATTTTTTTTTTTAAAAACCCACATATTTGGAGCCAAGTGGGTATGAGCAGAGCGGTTCAGTATAACTCATAGCCATAGCAAGAACACAGAAGTCGTGTTTGTTTTCCACGTTGATGTACTGTATTATTTTCCTGGTGGCTTTGGTAGAAGTCAGCACTTCCTTTTGAGACCTATTAGATCATACCCAGGGCAGAGGAGCACCTACGGGCAAGGGTTGGGAAGACCTATAGCAGTGCCTTGGCTTGGGGAGTCGACCCTGTAGCAGAGAGTCTCTGAGAATAGTAAAGTGCATCTGTCCCAAGCACATCTGTCCTCTCCCTTGCTTCAGCAAGCTACAAAGAACTAATAGTCCAAAATGCAGCTGCATACTTCCCAGAAAATAAAGTATCTGTGGTGTGTGACTTGGATGGTATTGACAAAAGAGGATCTATTTCTAAAACGTTGTCAGGGGCCAGATTTGTTCTGAAGTATCGATAGAGGCTTTGGAAGAGCAAAGGAGATTGCAGGTATCTACCAACAGAGTGCATCAGACGTTTGGGAGCCGAGGGCCAGCTAGCAGCAGATCCAGCACTACTGTGCGAGGGCTGTCGCTAACATCAGAGTAAGTAGGTTAACTGTTTTTCCACTGCTCTCTAGTTATGCTGGATGGAGTGAACCTTTCCAAAAAAGACAGTAAGGAAGAAATCACTCCACCATATTTTAAAGGAAGAAATTGAAAGCACAGCTCTGGCTGCCACAGACACTTTCTCCTAGGCATTTCAGAGTGGATTTTTTTAACTCTACAGTGTCTGCTGTGTTGGAGAGAGGCAGGAGGGAGAAGGGGATCAGTGTGAATGCACTGGAGGTCAAAAGCTGCTGGAAGGCAGGCATGGGAAAGATCAGTGGTTCAGTTTTTACCACAAGTTGTTAAACGTTCAGAAACTGACTACAACCCAAGAATTACAAATATGCTCTAATTATACTCATAGTCAGCAATATATCACTACAGATCACTGATAGGTCTTCATGGGGCATTTTGTAAAGTTCAGACTAAATATTTTTAGCAATGAGGAGATTTAAAAGGAAAACTATAAGAGATATTGTATATACCCTAAGGCATATTTTGTCTTAAATATTATCCTTGGCCAACTGTACTGTATAAATACAGTAAATATGAATAGAATTGGCAAGATGCCAATATCCTGGGATGAATTTTAGTCAAGAAGGTATTTATGGGATATAAATAATACTGTGTCAACATTTGAAGAAGGGATCTGATTAGTTTTGAAATTATTCATATTAATCTTTTCACATGCTGTTAATTTAAGGCTCAAACTAAAGTTATGCTAAGGTTTACTGATAGTTTGCACTGAGGAATTAAGGGGGCATCTGGCTTGAGAGTCCACTTGAGGTTAAGGACACATCGAGATATAGGTGGGAATTCAGCAAGTCAGGGCCTGCCTGACCCAAAAGCAACATATGTGAAAGAAGCGTCAGAAAAAAATACTACAAAGATGTTTGGAAAAAACAGAAAGCTTGTGTCTGTCAAGCATGCCTTGTGCTCGGGACAGTATGCACCTGAATCTCTCCTAAGACCTGTGGCAGTCAGAATTTGAGGTTTTTCAGAGCAGTTTAAAGAGGAAGGTTGGATATGGTGTTCTCTGAGCACAGCATCAAAGAGTTCTTGGGAGTTTTGTGCCTAGGCAAAGTTACCTGAGTAAATGCTTAAAACTGGTTACTGTGAATGCTGGATCATATTAGAAGCTTATTACTTACCAGTAATAATATCTTGGGTATCTAGGCCCTGATACTTAAGGTAGGTGTTGATTGCCATTGCACTGAGAGTAAACAGAAGTTTAATGCCAACACAATTAAGGATTGTGAATTGTAATGCTGATGAATAATGGGCCTACTTGAGAAAAACAGGCAACACATGTATTTGGAGGCAAAGGCCCATTCTGTCATCTTCATTCAAAGCAATTTTTACCACAGCCAGTGAATTGGTTTGCAGTGATAGCTTAAGGCCAATGCAGGTAAATTTTTAAGTTTTCTTCATTCTTGAAGATAGTTTTATAAGTACTCATTAGCCTAAGAAAACAGTTGTTGTGGGTTTGGGCCTGTTATCTTAAGTTTTAAGCTACCTGAGAGTGAAGGAGCCTCCATGGGTTCCATCCATGGTGGTTAGGATTAGTCTTCTCAGGAGCTTTTCCCATGAATATTGCTTTACATAGGCCATCCTTCTGCTGAACATTTGCTCCATGAAAGACAACATTATAAGCTGGCAGGGCACAATGACATGCTTCTTCTTTATCAACAAGGTCTCAATTTACCAGCAGTTACACGTGTGGGTTCCTTGTCTTCAGGGTACCAGAACTGCTCCTGCAGACGGCTCCAGCACTGACTGCATCATTACTACAATGTTAACAGCTCACCTGTGTTTGCATGTAGCACAACACAGAGTCTAATCTGATAGGTTTTCCCATGTTATTGATGATACGGAAACCGACTTAGGAGGAACAACTTATTTTAAAACTTTCTAGCTATGCTGGACCTATGGTTGTGCTCTGGAGCACCTCTTCTAGGAGGAAGTGTTTGCCAGGCATACTCTCTGCATTACAGACAGCACCTGAAGTGATGTGAAGGCTTTCCCAAGGAGGGACATGGGGGGAACAGTTCCTTATTCCTTAAGGAATGACACTTAAGGCAGTCTTTGTAGGTGGAAAACCCCAGGAAATTGCAAATGGCTTTAGAAAGGCACAGGCTAATTCTCTAGACAGTAGTCCTGTACATACTGAGAGGGATAATAAAATAACATGCTCTGGTGCACTAATGAAGGGCAGCACCACATGTGCTTCCTGCCTGGCTTCTGAATCACCAGCCACTTTTACTGTAAGCAGGGTGCCAAGCTAGGAAGCAGGGGGAAAAGTCCAAGAGCCAGTCTGGAATGATACATGGTCCTTGAGTTCCTTCCAGAGGATGAAGCCTACAGAAAAGCTAAATATCCATGACCCACCTCTTTAATACTGCATGGTCAGATGAGCTACAAGACAGGGCTATATTCCCAAGTCCTTTCCATAACCATCCTGGAATTTCTCTCTCGTGTCTGTTTTAAAGAGGCACTTTTCACTGTAGTTTGATGAATGAGAAGGTTTGACAGAATTGTGGAATCATTTCGTTTGTAAAAGACTTTTAATGTCATCTGAGTACAACTGTTAGCCTATCACTGTGAAGTTCACCACTAAGCCTTGTCCCTATGCCACATCTATACTTTTAAATACTTCCAGGGATGGTGACTCAACCACTTCCCTGGGCAGCCTGTTCCCATGCTTAAAAGCCCTTTTGGTGAATATGCAGCAGTGCCCCTGCTGCTTCCCACCCTCCAGCCATTGACAGTGTGAATGTTTCATAGTCCCAGAGACCTTTCTGGAAATGTACGCTTATCTGCCCGTCTTCTGCTGGGGGCTGCAGATGTGCGGGGAGTGCCCAGAGCTTCTGCTGCTCTTGATGGCTCTGCTTGCAAGACTAGTGTGAGTAGGTGACTGAGTGAGGAAAGCAGAGCATCATCTTCATTAGATACTGGTTTTAACCTTGGTGCTCTTTGATACTCTGCATGAGAACTGTATGGGCCATCAGTATGGCTGGGTTACTTCAAAGTTACTACTTCTAGCATTTTGCTGTCAGCTTGAGATTCCTGTCTGCAGCAGCGCTGAGGAAAAGGATGGTTGAGAGAACTGGCTGTCATTCTCAGTGAGCTTCTTCAGCACAGCCCTGAAACACGCACAGAGCTTCACACACATGAACAGACTCATTAGCATTAAGGCTCTGTGTATGCCTAATTAGCTTCCTAAGTTGGGGCCCAATTTTTGGTGCATTTGCAGGGATGAACAAAGCCAGGCAGTTCAAATCCCTCCCACTATGTTGAAATCTGTCATTTGGGCATGGGAGCCCAGTGAGAAGGAAATGCTTTACAGCATGTTTTAGAGGGAAAAGAAGAAACTCTTCAGTGATCCTGAAGAAGGCTGTCCCTGTTGGGCAGCTGCTTCCTTTGCCTTTGCACTGATGTGCTAGACTGCTCCTGTATTACAGCTGAAGTGAGGAACCCTAGGGTACGGTGACAAAATGAGTCATGAATGAAAACACACAAACATTTTTGTTCCTGTTGTGAAGCCACAAGCAGATTTTCGAGCAGGCAGTTTTTAGCTTGAGGATGATATGCTCCCCAGGTATTATTTAGTGTAATAATGTGTTACGGATGTTTCTTCTGGTTTGTTTAGATTAAAAGAATTGGTTTGGTCATTTGTTTAGGGAAGGCTCGCACCCTGCCTTCCACCACAGGCTATTGCTTGCTTCCCCTTCAGTCTGTGCTGTGGATAGTCGGTGCCTAGCTCCAGCATCACTCTCCGTTGGCCTCCTGTAGTAGTCCATCTGAAGCAGCAGTGTTTCTTAAAACATCTCCCTGGGCTTGTCCTTGCTGTCTGTGCCGTGTTAAGTGATTGCAGCTGGGCACCCGGCTGTACAAGACATACAGCTGCAAGATATAGAGCAGATATGGAAAGATTTGTCCCTAACAAGACAATAAAATGTTGGGAAAAAAAGACCCTTAGTGTCAAGGGTTGTGTTTTGTCTCCTTCCAGTGTGACCAGTTGTGTTTGGATTTATGAATTACTCATGAGGCTGTTCACTGCTGTGGTTCTCTTAGCTCGAATGGCACAGGACTGGCTTTGCAGAAATGAAGTGCTAGATCTGGCTTTGTTAGACCTGTCTGGTCTTTATAGTTTTTTACATGTTTTTAGTGCTCTACAAGTCGGTCCACAGTAGAGAAGTTGCTTCTTTGGGTAAAATAGCATTCTTTAAAACAGCCAGGTTTTCCAAAGGGAACGTGGCAGTTCATGCCACTGAGAAAGTTTCTGGCTCCTTGTGTTGGAGGTATTGTTGGATGAGTTAACAAGCTCAGCTGTGCAGAGAGACTGCTTGCTCACAGTGAAGAAGCAGGCTCTGCTGAAATACGTCTTGTGTTGTTCTTTGGGCTCTCTGGCATCTATGTTTGGTTTCCAGGAGATACTGGACCTCACAGACACCCCTGCAGCAGATTTGTGGCTGAGAGTGTGGAGAGGATCTTCAGAACATCTCTCCTTTGTTCAGGTTGTAATTTGGACAGTGACTGAGGAGTGCTTCTCATTTCAGGTGAGGTGCTCATTGACATATTCAGGTTCTTCATGGTAGAGCTGAGTTTTTCCCCTCTGAATCCCCCTTAGGGAGGGAGCCTCTTTTTGTTGTTATGTAATACTTAGTACAGTGTGGTGCTGACTTCAGGTTATTAAAAGTAACTGTATAAATTATAAAACATAAGTTGATCTCATAGCTGACCCTACTTTGAGTTGGAGATTGGAGTTCTAACATGAATTAACCTATAATCCTTGTAATACTACATTTTAATACGAGGAAAACAATGCATTGTATTTCAGCTTCCACAGGGTGGTTTTGAGTCAAGTGTCACCACGTTTCTAAAGATACACTGTTTTCTGCCAGTCTTGGATTTGTCCCTCTGCTGTAGCTTTCTTGCACTGAAATGTTCCTGTTCTTCTCTCCCTCTGCACACAGTTTTATTTTGCTTTGCTTGCTTGAATGTTGCTTTTCAAATAAGCATGGTAAGTTGCATGAAAATAGACTACTGTATTGGACTTCAGCAAAAGTTGTGGCATAGTTTTGGGCAAACTGAGGAGGGGTGGGGAAGGAAAATGTTGTGATACTGACCTTTCACTTTACTTGTTTGGCTCCTTCCTATCATATCTAACCCACACTGCACTGACAAATACTGCATCTGTCTTGACAGGCAAGTTCACAAATAACCATTCATTCATAACTTGGAGCTGCTGTAAGACTCCTTATGGATTGCTTAATCTGACAGTTGTGTGTTTGAGCAGAGACTTTGAGGCAGAGCCTTTGCAGAATGACCATGAGCTCAGTCTGACTTTGTGAGAGCTAAGAGGGAGGTCTTGCGTGAAAGAGGATACTGTACTGGAGGGTGTGTTGTGTGTGTGCATGCGTGCACACACGTGCGTGCATACATTTTGCTGTATTAAAACATCTGTTGTTGCCAAAGCCCAAATTGGAATGTTCTGGGAAAGATAATTTAATTTTTAGCTTCTGGATTCATTTCAGTGATGGTAATTTCAACACTTCCTGGGGAGAGTCTGTTGGTGGTTATGTGCATCAAATGCAGCAGTAAATCTGTCATTCTTTCCATTTCAGTTTTTCAGGATTACAACTTCGTTATTTTTCCCTGTTTGGCTGGTGTTAGTATCCAATGTTTTCCCTGGCTTCATCTCTTTTAAACCCCTGCTTTGAGTTTTAAAAGGCAAGCAAAGCCTGTTGAAGTTCCTTCTCTTACTTGTTTTTGTTTACTTACAGCATTTGCAATTCAGCAGCTAGCTCAGCTGAAATAGTGATGGTAATACATCTTTACCATAGTGATGATTGAAAGATAGGAATCAGAACATGTTGGTTTTCATTCCTTGGGGCGGAAAAAACAATCCACAAAATCCCCCAACCCTGTGGGTGAACTTTGTAATCACAAGGCTAAAAAACTAATAGGTGTGAGCAGCACTGACTCTTTTGAAGTGGTCAGAGAGCACCTCGCAATCACATATTTGATGAAGGCTTCTGCAAAATAGTACTTATTAATCCTGAGCTCCCAGTTGTGTTTACAGTTGATCTCTAGTATTCCAAATTGAGAGAGCGGTCCTTGCTTATTTGAGTGGGCGTTGTCCAGCATGTATAAAATTACTTCTTTTGGGCTTTGGGCAAACAGTCATAAAGATCTCTTGGACTGCCAAAATGTACACTTGGAAGAACACCTGCAAAATTTTACATCTTCCAAACAGCGTGTAAAAACAATGCTGCAAATGTAGCCTCTTCTGATGCAGCAGTGGGTTGAAACAATGGCACAATTGGCAACCAGGGTCTGGTGTTCACCAGAGCCTGGGACAGGCTGCTGCTCCTTGTCCCATCTCTGCTTGGTCTCATGGGTGGCTCAGACTAGCAAAGCTGAGAGACATCCCTGCTCTCCCTGACTATGGAGGGGCAGCTCTGCCCTTTGCATCACAGTTCCTGGCCTTTGTACTTTGAGGCTTCGGTGCAGGAATTGATCCAGCTGACTGGAGAGCAGTTAAACAGAACACTTAATGAATGCCTAGCAAGCAAGATTTATGGATGCCAAGGTTAAGGTCCACTGGCAGTTCATTTCTGCCTTCAAATGCCTGCAGGGGATATAAGGGGTATTTGCCTTCAGGGAAGGATAAATGATATATTGTATTCTCCAACATGATAGGACATTGTAAACAGTCTGAAAATGTGTTGGATCTATGCAGATCATTGATGTTCTCATTCTTGCCCAGTCTCCAAGAGATCCAACCCAAGATCTCCAAGAGATCTCCAAGAGATTCTTGGCTGTTGCAGTTGGCTCTGGGCCTCCCTGGCAGAGCAAGGGCTTGTACGTCTTGTGCCAATCACTGTTTTATGCTCAGATTTTTCTTGATGCACGCTTTGGAAGTGAAGTAGCCACATTTCAACACTGAGGTTTGCTGAAAGATGTCTGTATGTTTCTCTTGTCATGCTCGTTGCATGTTTATCCAGCCTACGATGGCAGGTTGTTGCAGCAGACACACATCTCTAGGTCTGTGAGTGGGGAACAAGTTCCAGCTTTCTTGAAAATCAATCTGCTGTTCTGATCTGGTGGTGTGATAGGAACTGAGGGGCTCCCTGCCAGGATATACAGTTTGCAAAGCAAGGGATCTAAGTGAGCAGCTTTGGCCCAGTTTGGATGGGCTCAGAAAAGATTGTTGGGGGCCTGACCTTTCTCTCCCTCTTTGAGTCTGGATTCCCCCATTCCAGCTTGCATTTTTCCATGATGCTAGGAGCCATGTATTTGGAAGTTTAGCATTCTCCTTGCTAATCAGGGAAGAAAAGAGCCCCAAAAGAATCTAGAAAAAGAGATCTTTATGAAGGTGGCCATAGTCTGAGTTACAACAATATTATGTGTCTGAAGGAGCTGCCTCCTTCCAAGTTGCAGTCCCATTATTAACCACAGTTCATTGGGAAACCTAATTTTCTCTGGCTAGAAGCGTATTTGTTGAGGTGGAGTCTGGAAAGGAATCTGCCTCATGCACACTTGCCACCACTGGGCCAGCTATACATGTGATACAGTCAAACCTTTCCATTTCTCTGCCTTTTGAGAGTATGTTCCCCAGATTAAAGGCCCTGGTCCAAAGCGTGCTGAAAATGCTAGAAGTCTTTCCACTGGCTACAGAAGTCTTTGGTCAGGTGTTAGGTGTCATTCTTTAGTTTCAGGGAGTGGCCATATCTCCAATATATATTGGGGTGTATTACTGCCATGTGGTGCTTTCCCATTTATTGAGTTTGCACTGGAGACATTCTTCTGCATAAGGCCCTGAAAAACAAAGACTATATTTGAAAATAAACACCTTAGTTAGCTTTATTGATGGACTACATTTTTTAGCAGATGTCATCTGGGATCAGCATATGGTGGCAATATGGCAAGAACTGCAGAATGCAGAGAAGGAGGAATGAGTTAAAAGTCCTGTACTTCTTAGGTACTCTAGATCTTCCCCGGTCTAAAATAAATTACCATCTGACTGCAAAGGTCTTGGCAAATAAACATGCTGTAATATATCTTTATCATCCTCCCTACAGCGAGTTTTTGTCTAGAAGTTCATCACTCCACATCCAGAGGCTTCTTAGAAACGTGCAAAATCAGATCTGAGCGCCTGGAGCAGGGAAGAATCTAAAGGCTTTGACTAAGAATGTGGCAAATCTGTGCAGTGGACTGTAAAGAAAGATCAGGGCTAAGCCAACAAGGTGTTTTTATGTTATCAATAAAATCTTAAAAGTCAGTTCTGCATAGAGCAGGAGCCAGGAGGACCATTTCTGAAGTCAGTTTGCTACATGATATATTCTGAATTTACAAGCTGGAAAGCCAAGAAGTTTGGGAACAGGAGCTGTGCTTATGGCATGAAGGTGCATGTGATTTTACATAAAGCCTCTCCGACTTGCTGCATCTCTAAGGTCACAAAATAACGAGTTAACTTTTGAGATACATTTTTTTGCATGGATGAAGAGCTGGAGCAATTTAATTTGAGTCAGTAAAGTCACTCCAGATTTTTTCCTGTGATGTTGAAACCGGATTCAGTGTAGCAATTGTTTAGGCAAGCAGAACAGTCCTTGTGGCCAGGGCTGTAAGCAGCACCTAAAGGAGTGGTTTCTTTGTAGCCTTTCGGAATCCTAGCCTTTTGTTCAGATGAAGACTGAGGCAGTTAAATCTGCTTTGCTGATAAGAAATGTCCTGAATGCTGTTTTGTATCATATTTGTACTACTACTGTATACTTCTCAAAGCCTGAAAGGACTCAAGATCCAGTGCAGATTGTTGAGGTTTTTTGTATGTTTCCTTTTTTTCAAAAAACCGAAGCAAAAAGCTTTGTTTGTATTCTACCTAAGTGGTACTTCCTGTGTCCTGATGGGATGAGATTTCATTTGATTCAGGACGTGAAACCAAATGGTTTGGTTCGTGTTTAATATAAGGTGATATTTTAATATCACAGCATATAAAGTGCCTTAATTTAAGGACAGCCAGACGTGCAGGGAGCTTTCTGATTGAGCCTGTATGTTGCCTGGCAACTGAAGGAGATGCTCATCTCAGCAAGGATGAGATGTTCTTCTCAGGGTGTAATGTTTCCAGGTCTGTTCACACTCATAGCTAATCAACAGTTGGTATCATACTTTGGAAAGAATGAGACTGATACTGCTCTAGCAAGCTTTGAGTTGTGATAGAATGGACAGGTTAAAAAGCTGGAGGCCTTCATTATGGTCTTCTGATGTCTCTACCTGCATGTTCCAGGCCATTGAGTTTTGAATTAATTCTTTTTTAAAAGGGAGTTCACGGCACACTTTGTAAATTGTTCTAGTGATTAATTACAGGGACTAAGAATGTGTATCTTCATGGTTTAAGTTCAGCTTCAAGTTCTAGCATTTGAATCTAGTTTAAACCTTCACTTGGTGTTTTGAAGACCCATTGTCAGATCTGTGGGCTTTCTGTAGGTACCCACAGGAAATGGAAGTTTTGGAGAGGGGAACAGATCTGACTAAGAGTGAGCAGGCATGGCTGCTGGAAGACCCTGCAGTAAGCAGCCAGGAGCTTGGCATGGGCTGCTTTATCCAATTTCAAGTGTCTTTCAGATCGGTAGATTGAGATCAAGCCACATCTCTTTAAAGTTAAGTGTGCTGTAATCCATGGGATACTTCCTAGCCTTTTCAGTTATTCTCATGGTTCCCCTCTGAAACTCCTCTGCTTTGTTCATGTTCTGCTGAGACTGTGGACAAGAGTATTGGACAGAGTATTTCAGGAGTGGCTGTCCCATTATCAAGTTACATGCATGTTGCAAACTCCTTTAATTCAATACCACATAGTTCATGCAGCTAACTTTGGCAGTAACTTTGTCAGGAGCTCTATAAGAAGAAGTTAAAATTCACACTTGGCTAATTATCTGCCAGGGTCTCTCCCAAGTTCTTTTCAGAGGTGCTGACTATCAGATGGATAGTCTCCTACTTTGTAAGTATGGTCCAGTTTCTCTGTCCTACAGCGGTATCTCCATGTTGAAAAACATGTACATCTTGATAATTTGGGATTCAAGTAATTCTATTTTTGGTGCATCTTCTTCATTATTTAACACATTAATATCATTATTGAATCTGCAGTTGATTAGTAATGGTTTGGTTTCCTTCCAGATGATGGATAAAAATATTAGAAAGTAGAGTACAGTAAAATGGGACCTTTGTAAATGCTTTCCTCTCAATAATGGTTTGCTGTCTACTATTGTATTTTAAGTCTCATAAAAACGTAAGGCTTTGATTCATTTACTGCCTGGCCCTGTTTGTGTCCTGTTGTTCCTGTATCCTAATGAAACCATTATGTAGCACCAGCTTAAATGTCTTGCAGCTACCCCAGTACATTATATTAAAACAGTTGTCTTACCTACCTGTGTCACTCAGTAAGGTACAGACTAGTGGGATCTCTTTCTTGGAGCTGCTGTGGATTATACTCCCGTAGTTCCTCTGAGCTCATTCTCATTCCCAGACTTCACATATTTTTTCTGGGATCAGTATAAGGCTGACTGTAAGTGCGATATCACAGATTGCCTGTTTGGTATTGTGTACGAACAATTTTGTTCTGCCTCAAATCTTTAAGATATTTTTCGGTGTTTAGGATTTATTTAAAGCTAGTTTTAATTTACATTCTTTCCTGGACAGCTCTTTAAAAAATCCTTATTCAAGTTATCCGGTCTTACTTGTTTTACAATGTTGTTTTAAGGCCTTCTGAGTTGCTGCTGGAATAAAAAAATCTGTTCATCTTATACTTGCCTACCTTTTGTACCTACAGAAGTATATTTCATATTTCTGTACTAGTACTTCAGCAGTTTTATGTAATGGAGGAATATCACTGTTAAGCTTCCTTAGTACTTACGTAAATCTCATGTATAAGTTTCTTGACCATGGAGCTGGTCTGGCCATTTATTTTTTCTCATCTGTTATCTGCAGTTCTTGTTTTCTGATGTTATAGTAGTTCTCAGCAGCTATTAGTTTTAGTCCTGGGGTTTTTTGTTAGTATATAGTTGCATTTTTAAACTTTATCTTCTTAGGGTCGCATTCTTACGGTTTCATTGTGGTTCACAGACAGTTTTCTAACCTGAGTGGTCTTATTTGTTGGTTGTGTATCATTTCTATTCGTCCAGCAAGCTAAGTGTCAGTCCATTATCCTGTCCAGTTACCTCTGTAAACACTTCTGTCCAGTTGATTGAATTCATCATAGTATCATCTTTGTATGACTGTCTTCTTCATAATACTAAACTCATATGTTCAATTCTTTGGGACTTCCTGATTTTGTGCAGAACACGAGGTAGTGTCTTCTGCCTGAGCTTTGAGTCTTGCCTGTCAGGCACCTCGCTTCCATCTTAAAAATAAATCAGTACTTATGTCTGGCTCTTTGAAGTTGTTTAGTTGTTGAAGTGACAGCAACCTGATATCAGGCTTGTGTAGAGACCAGCTCATCAGAGAGTCACCATATTTCCTCAGGGACCAGGTGTACAGGCGTGGCCTGGCAGAGTTCGGTGGCCCTCGTGCTGGCAAAAGCGGTGCCACCCACAGCTCCAAACTGCAGAGTGGGTGGTGATGGGTTATCTGGGGCTCATACCATTGGCAGCTCTTCCCTCAGAGAAGCAAGGGGCCAGACACTCCAGCTGTGAGGTTAGTTCTTTTGCCAGAAACCATAATTTTGGAAGGCAAATAATATTTTTGGGTTTCTTTTCCATGTTCAATAGCCCAAGACATGGGAGACCTCCAAGTCACTGACTCAGTTGGTGACTCCATGTACAAAGTAGTTAGTGGATGTATTCTTCCTGCCCCACCCAGAGGTCTGAGCCCTTAACCTATAAAGAAATTTCACTTGTGCTAAAAATAGTGTAGAGGGCATAATGGATCATAAATCATCCTAGTAATTGCGACTTAGTAAAAGGACCTTGGCATTAGGGTTATCTGTACTTAAATAATAGGAGTTGATATACTCATTAGCACTAAATTGGAGCTAACTCTAGCAAGTATCTTCATGGAGCAATCTGGGCTGGGTTTTTTTTGCAAGTTATTGTGTCAAGGAGTGTGACCAGTTACTCTGCATTAATCCTCTCTGAGTTAGCCGTGAGTCCACGGTAGCAGGATTTGTGGCTAGCTGAACATGAAGCTCTGCAGATAAGTTTTCTCCAGGTTTTGTTGTACTCTTCTGTCCTGTCTGTGCTGCAACTTCTAATCCTTCTATGTCCATCTCTATAGCTGTTTCTGGGCTCAGTGAGCAGACACATTTCACATGCAGTACATGAAGCTTTTTAGGCTTCTTCAGAAGTGGCCTGGGAGCTTCCTGGGCCAGCTGCAGTGAAGAAGCAGAGGAAGGAGTTGAAAGCTGAGCACCTTTGCATGGGCAGACAGGTGTGTGTTCCCTGCATGCAGGCAGCCAGTGGCACTGCTAGTGGCTGCAGAGATTTCCTGAGAGAGGCTTAAAATCTCTGTGCTTTTCTGTTCCTGATTTGCACTGCACCAGGGTGTAAATCATTTTAATTGTAATTACTGTTACAAAGCAGGAAAGATTGAACAATTTTAATGTGGTTTAGAACTTTCACTTCCCTCTGTCTCTAGCATTCATCTGTTGTCTGCTGTCTTTATCTTAATCATTTAAAGATGTGTTGCCTGTGCTTTGAGTCTGTGAAACTTGACTTCTCTGCAATGAAAAAAACCCCAACATAGTTTTCTTTTGCTTTTCCTTCTTCATGATACTTTTACTTCTTCTAAGTAATTTTTTTTCTTTTTTTTTCTTTTTTTTTCTCTCCAGAGTGAAAGGGTTGGACAATCCAATCTGTTTTTCTTGAAAATAACTTGCTTTCATTTCCTTCTCCAGCCAGGGAATAGTTTGGAAAAGCTGTTCTCTGGACCCTTGGCTGAGCAGGAGGAGGCAGCCAGCTGTGCTGCCTGCCAGGGGAACCGGAGTGCTTCCTGGCAGAGGTGTGGCGAGAGGAACGGAGCCTGTGCCGTGGGACTTGCTTTCATCTCCTCCACTCTCTGCAAGGCAGTACTGAAATTTCCTGACCACTGTTAGATCTTCCAGTTAGAACAGCTAACTAGTGAGGCCCACTTGTATAGGTAAAAATCTATAAAGGAAGAAAATGAAGCTTGCTCGTATAAACAGCAATAGATTAAAAATACTAATGAGGGAAGATGGGTGCTCCCACATGTCACTGTTCACCTGCTGGGAGTGCCCTTTTTGTATAATCATCCACATATGTGTCTTCTGTTAAAAATAAGTCTGTGGTTTATCCTATTCCATTTTATTTAGCATATTTAAGTTTGGATGTGCTGAAATGTTCTGATTCCCCCTTTTTTTTTTTCCTTTTCCAAATTTCTTGGTGTTTGGATTTGTGGGTTTGCTTTTGAGGGCCCTGAGTGTTGCAGAGTACCTGAACCCTGTTGCTGAGGTTAAGCCTTGGGCAGGGAGAGTGCATTGCATTCTGGCTTTGGACTCCTGCAGACAAGCTGCTGTCAGCAATACTGCAAATGCTTTATCTCTTGGAGTATTCTATGAAATGAAATGTTGCAAGTTTCCTGGTAAAATCTAATTAAACTTAATTCCTTGGTCTTCATTGCTAGGGCCTTTATCAGAAATACACAAGCAAGAAGGCTTCTCTTTGCAGCCTCTGGGAAAAAGTTTGGAAGTATCTACCCCCTTTTATGGTTTCATCACAGACGTTTCAGAAGAGGTCCCAGTGTGAAAATGACTCCCATGGAGAAGTCTTTCTTTTATTTGCCTCCAAGTCTGACTCGCCTAAATCTGTAACTGTTTGCTTGCCTTCTCCCTAAGGCACTTCAGTGATACCTGGAGATGCCATGGATTCTCATGCTACATTTTTAGATGATACATTCCTCTATATCTGTACTGCTTCAGCTTTTACCATGAACCTTAAGTGAAGTCAGCAATCGGTGAGAGGTTCGTGGCTTGGCTTGAAGTCACAACTGACCTATCACTGGTGACAAAGCTCCTCACCTGAAGAGCTGATTCTGCACTTACACCATCAGTGGTGAGAAGTCTTTAAGCTGTACGAAACCTCAGTGTCATGGGGAAGCTTCGCTCATGCTCCCATGTGTTTTCCAAGGTGGAAGAAACAATTTGTTTGAGGCTTTGTTTTATCCACTTTTGTGAAAATCTGGTTATGGTGAGGTGAGCTTTACAGACTTCTAGTTTGGATTGTTGCAACTGATGATCCTGCAGTTGGATGCAGAAACTGCTGATGGCTGACTTGGCAAAAAGCAGCCAGTGCCACCAAGAGCAAGTACATCTCCTGTGCTATGCGAATGGCATTTGCTCCGCCAAAATCTTTCTGGTAAAAATTTGTGTCCCTGACTGGAATTTGAGACCCCATGAGAGCTTGGGATCCTTCTGCCTTAGAGATTTTGTTAACCTCAAGTAAATACAAAAATATCCATCTTACTTTTAGCAATGAAGCTGTGGTAGTGGTTTTGGTTACTGACAGCAAAGCAGGTGGGTGGGCATGAGCACACTTAGTTCAAGGCCATTGGCAGCTATTGTATGTTGTTTGTAACCTTTTCGTTGCTTTTGACAAGCAGCTTTAAACTTTTATTGATGCCACCAAAGGAAAAAAAATCTACGTGAAAGCAGTCTTGTTCTTTTATGCCGGAAAAAGTGAAAAATAGAGAAAGAAGGTCACTATGGACATTACTTTTTTTTTTCCCTTTGGTGTTATTGAGAGGTGCTAAGTAAAACATCTATGGATAGGAACAGTCCAGCTTGGGAGGCTGTAACTGCCCATGTTTAGTGAGTCAGGGCTCTCTACAGCTCCTCTAACAGAGATCCTTTTCTTTGCTCCCATTCTGGTCCTTCTAGTGCATCAGCCAACTTTCACCCCATATTCCAGCTGCTGACAGAGAGGTTTTCTGATGTGTGGAGCCAGGGGCCAACCACAATTTGTCCATGTATTTACAGGGATCATTTCACTCCTCTAGAAGCGCAGCCAAGTATTTCTTGATACAAACATGCTGCATCCATCTAACAACACTATCCAATTGAGGCAAAGTGGAGAATTCTGTAATACTTGTGTTACAGTAGTTGCTGAAGTCCCAGTGAGAGATCAGGGCCCTGGTGAGTGAGGCACTGTTGATCTCGCAGTACTTTTCCCAGCCCTATGGACCTTCCCATTTAAGCTGACAAGTCAGATAATGATGCTCTGTGGTATTATCAGTTTCACTGCAAAAGGCACGCATGCTTGAAACCAGAGATTTTCATGTGATCTTAAATATTTCTTCATGCAAGAATGTTCATCATCTCGTCCAGATTGCTTATCTAGGAAGTGATCGCACATGAGAAATGGAGAAAGTTCATGTGTTCATTCACTGCTACTGGTCATTTTTTTTGTTTTGGTTTGGAGTTGGTTTTTTTTTTTTTTTCAGAGCCAGACATTAATCTTGGCCTTACAGCTCCAATAACTATTATTTCTCATCAGCAGCATGGTGAGTCTGAAAAGAGAAATTAGAGTCAAGAGGATATTTTCCCAGAAGATTACAGCAGTTATAATGGAGGTCAAACTTTTGGCTTCATTTATTGGACTGTTTCACTTTAAACTTGAAATGCACATCAATGAAAGGAGCAAGTTCAAAGTTTAGCATGAAATAATGCCAAAGACTAAGGAGAAAAAAAGCGTATCATAGTAATTTTACAAAAATTCACCATCACTCTTCACACTGAATATAACTTTTAGAGTAGTATAACAAGCAATCTCAAGATAATAAATCGCCAGTAGAGGAAAGTGTCATGCAACATAGCATGGTAGTTTGGGGAATTCACCATCAGGGAGTAGAGTATCAGTTATAATTATTTACTGTGTTGTTTTAAGCACAAACTTGGTTTTAATACCACAGAGAATTTACTCATTATACTTGCATTATTATACATGTCAAGTATCCTGGTGTAAATTCCTCTAACACAAGGCTTATGTCTTTAAGGACCTGTTATGATTTATTAGTTAGTTCCAGGATAGTTGAGCAGACTTCCAAGTGCATTACCCAGGAAACAGAATGCTTTGAAGAAACATTGTTAAATTTTTAAGTTAGCTGTGTGTGTAATTGGTGTCTTGTAGAAATCATTCCTGCCGGAGAGGTTTTAGAAGCCTGCCACTCACTCTGGACTGCAGTCGGAGCTTTCTGTGCATGGCCGTTGTTGTCTAAAGGTTTTCATGATGCCTAGAATTAACATTCTGTGCTGCAGCTCAGAGCTACTCAGGATTTGTCCCTTGTGGATATGGAAAAGAGATCATCCCCCTGCTTTCTGTGGCAGCTGTTCAGGTAGCTGGGGGCTGGTTTTATGTAACACCCTCAATAGTCTCTTTTTGGCTGAGCAACCCAACTCATTAGTCCGTGTTTGATAGCTCAGTACTAATCCCATTCCTCTGCAGCACCTCGGTGGGTAGAGCTTCTATTTTAGCTAGGGACCACCGATACCTGCTGGCTCAAGGCAGTTTTCCAGTCCTGCAGCCTACCTACTGTCTGTTTTTGTCTAGACCCCATTTCCCTCATTTGCTAGCAGGCTTGTCAGCGTCCAAACTTCGGGAAGTCAAGATAAGTGTCATCTGTGGTTTCACCTCTAGTTGTAAAGTTTGTTATCGAGTCCCGAAGGCACTTCAGGTTGTTTGGACACTAATTGCTTCTGACAAGGCCATGTGAGCAGTTATTCAACTCCTTGTTTTCTTCCAGGTGCTAACAAATTGTTTGTTTGAATATTTATCCACTCTTGTTCTGACTTTAATTTCTCACTACCCCTTATTTCCCTCACCTCTCATTTTATTTTATTTCTTCTAATAGCTAGCATAGATTGCTCCATTCCAATCTTCTGGTGCTTGACACTGTATTTAAAATTATCTTTTCCTAATTGTAAGAGTAGTGTGGCAAGTATTTTCAGAAGGTTAGGTAATTGTAGAAAAATGTGCAGGTGTCCGTAGTCCCTTGCACGCAAGGCTGTGCACTAGAGCTGCATGGCTTGTATAAGAAAGGTAGAAAAAACAGGGGTTAAATGTGTGTGTCAGAGACACTCTGCATGGATCTCTGCCTCCGATCATGGTCTGTGTCTGGGGTTTTTTACACTGTGCTGTGGTCCTGGTTCATCAGGTGGTATTTTAACTGGTTTGAAGCCTGCTATGTACTTGGGGAAGCAGAAAAAACGTTTGGGAATCCTGTTGAAATATATTGTAGACAGCCAGCTGAGTTGCTGGTTGAAGTCACTTGTCAAATTTGGACAGTGATCATAACTTTTTTGTTTTCCAAAGCAACTTGAGGAGTGATGAGTAGTATCTGTAGTATGTACAGTAGTATTCTGTAGTATCTTTTACTCAAGTGCCTTGAGTAAAGGAGGCTATCAGCTGAGAAGAATAGAGCTCAGCTGTGACTCTCCCCATCTCACATTATTATTTTGATTTCTTTTTTCAGATGGAATTAGGATTTGATGCCCTTTCAAAGAAATGGAAGCTATGAAAGTAATGGAGGAAACAACTTCTAAGCATTTTCTCTCAGGCCTCTCTTTTGAAATAACTGAATGAATTAAGAAGTAACTTTTCCATACTCTTTTCAAGAAAGAAAAATAGGTATCATCTTTCTGACTCAGTGTACAATGTTGGCTAGGTTTGCTATCTCGGAGCATCCAGTTGATATTTACGAGAAAAGTAATTTTCTACATTATTTGGGCTTTTGTTCTTTGGGTAGGGACTACTCAAGTTTCATGCTAGCACAGTACCCTGCCCTGGTCTCCAGGACAGTGATATTTCATCTCTTCTGCTTAATAGGAAGATTCAAGTATTATTTTTTCCAGTGGCCTGTATTTGTTGCCATGGATTATGTTACTTCGCACATGAGTTTATCCTTTTCTACATTTCCTCTCTTCTTCTTTGCTTCAAGTCTCAGTGGCTGCCTTGCTGTATCCAGGTGCCCTTCCCTCCACCCTTGGGGTAGCTGGCAAGGAAAAAGGAGGCATTATGTATTTGCAGTGCTTTAGGCAAGTGGTGCCACAGATTAACTGGAGATGTGGTTTATCATACGTAGGTGCTATTCACCTAATCCTTAGATTAGCACTTTCATAACTTATTTCCAAAATGAACTATTCAGTCTTTGTTTTCTTTCATTAAACCCTGGAGCCATTGGATCTCCTTGCTTAGCTCTGACTTCTCCCCATTTTGACACTATCCTATTGGAAAGAGATGTGCAGCGCTGAAAGGAAATACTTCGTATGTGTGTGTGATCCCAGTTAATTTCTGCAGTAAAAGACCTCACTGTTCCTTGCAGTCTGAGAGCACATGACTTCTGCTGCAGTGATGCACTGAGAGCTTGTTTACCTGCAGTACACCATCAACTTGTCTTGCCATGTCATTGCAGTTGAATAATTCTTTTAAATTTTTTTCACAGTTATTTTAATATTTATGATTATTTTGTGCATTGTAGTAATACTTTTGTGTATATAAAATAACCTATCACTGTGTAAATTTGAAAATGGCAAAAAATTGTTCTTTGTTGCTTGGTATGACTGTTGGGTGGTTAGCTGGTGTCCCATACTTCTCATTTGTATCTCTGACCCTAAGGTGCTGGTAGTACCTGTGTATCAAGAATACAGAGTCAGGACAAAGGTATCACCTCGTTATTGATGTAATTTATGTGCATTTTGAAGACAAATACCTTCTGAAATTTCACCTCTTAAATGTGGAGCTTTTCCTTTTGATGGAGGGTCAGCCTTGGGTTGAGGAGGGCTAGAATAGTCCTGAAGCATTCTGTGTTTTGTATAAATAGGTGTGATATTTCACTGTCACCTGTTCTTTTGTACCAGTGTTGAGGAGGACTCTGCCTCCAGGGTGTGCAGCCAGTACTTCAAACAAAACACTCAACTCAACAACAAACTCTTCGGACAGTTCCCTGTTTCACAGCCACTTTCCAGTGCTTGTTCTCTCTGAATATGATCCTTAAACTTAAGTACTTATTAACTTATGTGTAATTTGTGTCCGTGTCATATGACTGGAGCAGTAAAGACTTATTTCTGGAGCCCTGCTTCTGCAGGCACAGGTCAGCTGAATACTTGCAGAGCCCCACTGTAGGAAGTATGACTAATAATGCATGTAGAGCAGAAA
Source organism: Irena cyanogastra (assembly GCA_013397155.1). NCBI lineage: Eukaryota > Metazoa > Chordata > Aves > Passeriformes > Irenidae > Irena > Irena cyanogastra. The sequence continues at coordinate 325,542 of VWZV01011134.1, forward strand.
ATTTAAAACTTGCTGTGAAGAGCCACCATGGGTTTTTATGCTTCTTTGAGCTAATGTGTTTTCAAATAATTCTTTAGCTTGTTCCAAGAAGCTGCTGAGGCATTCATAGTCTTTTGATCCTTAAGAAATGCAGACATTGACCCTGTAGTTGCTATCCATATTCATTATCACAGTCATGGTGTTGTATGATGCAATTTGTGGAGCACTTTCACTGAATGTGATCTCTGTCTGGAGTCTGCGTTAGTTTTGGATTCTTCTGAATCATAAATGGTCAGAACATCTTTTTCTAATATTTAGTTGGATGTCATTTTGTTAGCCTGAAACATATTCTTTTATGTTTTTTGTTTCTTGGTGTGCATATAAGTGTGTCTGTTTGTATGCACGCCTCTTTCTCTAGAGAATTTTGTCTCAAACATTTATGTGCGCCCAAAAAAGCAGAAACTAAAGTTGCTTGCCAAATTTTGGAGGGTATCACTGTAAAAATTTAAAAGAAAATAGGTGAAACTTCAGGTGGAGGGAGAGAGTTGAAATTGGTTGAGCAAAACCTGTCATTAAAATAGGGGGCAATAAGCAATCTGTTGTGGAGCTGGGGTGTAGTTCCATTGTCTTGGTGGTACCACGGACCTGCCGGAGGTGTGCGTCCTACCCCTGCCAATCAGGTACCTCTGATGCCCAGCTGTCCTGCTCCACAGTTCTGTCATTGTGGTGTCTCCTCCAGGGTATGAGAAAGCTCACTAAAGACAAAGAAATCAGGAACTCCTTCCTGGTGATGTCTGTTCAAAAGCCAGTTCTCTGCAGATGGATCTTAAGCAGGTGGCGGCACTCGGAGTGATTGATATTTGTAGTATTTCAGGGAAAGATATTTGTCTTGCCCTTTGGAAAATCCAGCTGGATCAACCTAGCTGTTTTATTTGGACACAGGAAAGCCAGTCTAGCCTTGTAAACCTGAACACTCAGCTATGAATAGCACAGACAAGAGCTGAATGCCCACTATGATATGAACTTTTGCCATTCCTCATGTGTTAACCTGTCACAAGGAGGGGCCACACTATAAAATTACACTTTCCTGTTTGTAATGCCCCATGTTACCTTGTGCAATGCAAAAAGAGAGTCCATACCTGCAGCAGCCCTTGCAGTGAACCATTCTCCTTATTCCCAACTCTCCCAGTTTTCTTTCATCTCAGACACTAGAAGGTTAAAATATAAAAACTGCATCTGTTGTAACAAGAAAGCCTTAATCCTTTTTCAATCTGTATATGATTTTACTCCAGACAAGGCAACTTTCCAAATTTACATAAACCAACATTTGAAATGGGATGGTTTTAAGACTCAGAAAACTGTCTAGGACATCTTACTATGTTAACTTGAAATCATTCAGAAAAGAAAAAAATCTCTTTTTTTGTCTTTTTTTTTCCCCATCCTTTTTTGTTTCCTTTTTTTTTTTTCCTTGCTTTTCTGGCAATACATTTTAAAAATGTTTTAGATTTTTTTTAAAATTGTATCACTGTTCAGGAGTGATCTCGGGGGGGCTCTCACTTGCTCAGAAAGGCCATTGTTTACTCACTCTGCCTGTGCTTGGACCAGTAGAGACTGGAGGCCACAGTTTAAATCATATTGGAAAGAGGTGGGTTTGCATAAAAAGTAGACTGTTGGAATAAAACATTTTTAGTTGTAAGTATCTAGAACGTTTCCAGCATTGGATTAAAAAAAAGATCAAGTTGGAACAAGAGGGTTTGAGAAGCTATGGTCTTTGCGCACCTTGCTACTGGTCAGAGGTTCTTGCATAAACATCTTTGATGAATATTGGTGTCTTTTCATATTCAGAGGCATTTTGTTTGTTTCTACTTCAAATTTTGAGGGGCATTTTGGTCCAAGGCTTGTGAGAATTAGGTTAGCAGGGCATAACTTTCTGCCTCAAGGTCAAGCGGACCTGTAGCCTGTATGTAAATTAGTCAGGTTATACCATTCAGAGCTTGTACCTGTTGGGTTGGCCAGCCATTGCATTCCCATGGGAGAAAAGCTGGGAATGCTGGCTCTTCCTAACTTGTGCTGACACAAAGCATCTAATCCATACAGTTAATTAGTAGAAGCAAATGTTAAATTCAGAAGAGCTCTTCCAGCCTTAGGGGGTCTTGCAGTTCTGAACAGAGCACTTGGAAGTTAGCATTAGTCAAGACTGAGCCTGTATTAGCCCTGGGTTAGAAGGTGAGAAATGCTTGGAGTTTATCCTTGCCAAACTATGCTACATAGTGCCAATCAATAAGGCTTGATTATAAAGAGGATTTGAACTTAGTTGTTGCTTTATGACTGTTCTTACTCTTCGATATCAGCTGGCTCTCAGTCTGTAAACTCAGCTGTGGAATGACAGAAGTTTGCCCATGTTGGTCCTTGCTGCTGTGCAGTTAGTAATGTGACAGGCAAGGATCCTGTAGGACAAAGCATGACAAACCAGCCATTATCTTCTTTCTCTTGTCTGTAATTTGTGAAGGATGATAACAAAAATGTAAGTGAATGTTCCAGATGTAAAGGTCTATTTGAGACACTGCTCTTTTCAAGGAGTCCAAAAAGGCACGTCACCCTCTTATCTACTCTTAGTGGCATTTCTTAGAGGGCTTTTCTTTTAACTATGGTTTTGGTTTTTAAGGGATTTGTACAGTCGTGGGATTCAGTATCTTTGTTTGGATTGAAGAAAGCTGGTCAAATACTGTTTGGCACTGGGCAACAAGGTACGTATGAGATGCCAAGAAGAGACTGCTGAGCTCTAGATGCTTCACATTCCAGACCTGTTACCTTGCAAGTGTAATATTTACTGAATTTCATTTCAGCTGGAGATGAAGAGCAAGCCTGTGAAGGAGAAGGGAGTTAGGGGGATTTTAGGCTTGCAGAAGAAAAGCTTGACTGAACTGGTACAGCATGCTAAATTCTCCCTGGGTAATTGGCTTACATGAAGACGTGTAAAGAGCAGTCACTCATGGGCAATTTGTTCATGCTAAAAGCAACGTGCACTGCAGTAAAAGGAAAGCAAGAAAAAGAAGGAAGGAAAAAAAAAGGGTTACACTCAGCTGTACTCTAGCTGAGTGAAAAGCACTAAGCTTTGTGTTTGCAGACATGAATGGATTCTTGAAAGGGCACAAGAGTAGTTCCAATGCTTCTCCTCCTCTGCACGCTTTGATTGATTCCCAGATGGCTTTGTCAACTCAGAGGACTTCTGTAGAGGGGGTCATGGTCCATGGTTCAATTGGTGCTTGAAATGTTGTTTAGAAACAGAGTTAGTAAATGAGCAAAGCTGAGAAACTGGAAGTCATAGACATTTTTAATGAGTGCAAATCATAAAATCCAAAGCCTGAGTATAAGTGAGGAAGCTTTGCAAAATTGCCCTGATATTGCATGTTTCAGTCCCACAGGAGTGCTGCTGGAGAATTAGTTTAGACTTTTGTCTACCAAACTAAGTATCAAGGAGAAATTGGGTCTAGTTCAGTTGGACTTTATTGGATTACGCCTTCATGGTATTGTAACTGAAAAAAAGGGCTTTGATTCCAAATATGATGTGTAACAATTGTGCAAATTCCTTAATCCTGTTTTCCATTCATTTATGTAGTAATTAAAACCATAAACCTGGAAACTATTTTCACAGGCAACTTTCATTTGCAGAGATCTATTTAATTTCCTATGGTTTATGGCTGTATATTCAATTTTACTCTCTTCCTCTTCCAGAAGAGGGTGAAACCTGATGGTGTTACCTTCATTATCAGTCTGTGCCTTGCCAGAAGTTGTTCAGAACATGGCAGTGTAATTTTGGGGGAAAGAGGTTTATATTGTTTTGTTCTGCTTAGAGAGCACCACAGAATGCACTAATGAAAAAATAATCATAAGCTTAAAGAGGAAGGAAAGTTTTAAGGGACTAATTGAAGAGGGAAAATGCCTGAGTGGTTTAAAGGAATGAAATGGTGGGAGAGCTCCAAGTGAGATGAGGCAGCAAAAGTAAAAGAGCTACCACCAACTGTGATGAATGACAGATGTGCACCTAAAAATTGTGATCATAAGGCTGCAAAAATACGCAGATAGGAGGAGGAAAAGGCGAGTTCACAGTTTCAAAGGTACATTGCCTTAGGTGCAGTAACCTGCAGCCATAGGTAACAGGCAGGACTTGGTGCTCCAGACCTTTGGCAGTAGGACACTACTCTTTCTAGGTTCATCTTAAAAGGAAAAGTAGCTTAGGACAACTTGGTTTATGGTGTACTCTTACTCAGTAATCATCCATGACTGAGCAGAGACTGCTACCCTGCTGGGTTCTGTGGGATGCACTGTTTAATTTAATCTCTGTGCATGGGACCTGCCTTGACCAACTTCTGTCAGTTGAAACTGTACTGTCTTCCCATGTTAAAAAAAAAAAAAAAAAAAAAAAAAAATCTGGGGAGACTGGATGACTCTATCTAGCCTGGAATGTAATGCAGGCTAGAGAGGCCTGGAGAGTGTTAGTAGGAGGTGGTTGTCCACAGGCCAGCCTGGGAAGAGTGAAAGGAGCAATCTCTGCAGAAGGTTGATGCTCATTTTCACCTCTCTCGCCCGGAGTGTGGACTGCAAGGCCACCAACAGCGTAGGCAGGAAAGCTATTACCTACTCCTGCTCCTGCTCAGGGGAGGCCTTTCCAAAACACTAATTGGGTAGGTTGGGAAAACAGTAACAAAAATCACATTCCAAGTGTGAACTGCATGGAGGATTTGGTCCTGTAGGCCTGAGAAGCATCACTGCTATGGGCTCTGAGGCAGGAAATCCTTTAAGCACATGCCTGCATAAAAAGCTCGCAGGATGACTTTGAGAAAACAGTGTTTAGAGGGAAGCCTATGCCTCTGCTTTTTCTCTGAAGCAGAATGGTGGACTTCTTGCCCTGTTACTGTGCTAAATATTCGGACTGGTTTTCCCACTTATATCACACACATTGAGTTCCAGCTGATTGAATCGCCCTGCAGATGTATAAGGGAAGAAATGAAATGTTGGACTTCAGATCAAGAGAAGTGATATTTGGATTATTCTTTACTAAGGTAGAGAGACACATAAGCATAGCAGCTTAAACTGAATTGTGAAATAGCCTGAGAATGTCTTTTTGCTGCCATATCCTTGATTTCAACACTACTGAGTTTGTCATGTATGACGCTTTGTGGTTGTTGTGACACTATTGGAGAAAATTGGATTTGGGGAAAGTTTTCTTGCTTCTTTAAATAATTCAGAATGTTTTCCAGTTCTGTTTTTTTCTCTCCAGTGCAGCTTTGTTCTGCAGCGGTACATTTGTTGTAAAGTAGATTTTTGTATAGGTGCATTACCCTGGCACAATATTAGGCACAATATTAGTTAGGACATATCCAAGAGATTTCCTGCCATCCCCGTGGATTTCGTAACAAAGCTTGTGATTAGAAGCCCTTCTATGCAGAAGATTAAGATGAAGATGGCATTTACGGGCTTAAAAGGCAGCTCAAGTCATCCAGCACTAAAGGCACAGGTTGGAGCCTGTGAGGAGCGTGTTTGCTGTCACAGTGCAGCAGCCTGATTTTACAGACAGAGACAGACCATGGGTGACCACAGCTCGCCTTAAAGGAAGTACTGAGTCCAACTCCTTAGAGAGGTTAGCCTTGTAAACCCTGCTTTCTAGCACTGACAGGGTATGCCTATGCTTCTGTCCAAGGATCAGGCTTAAACACGATCCTCCTCACTGGAGCTGCTTTCAGGGGTCCCCAAAAGACCACCCCAGCCCTGGAGGCACCTGACTGGGCTGCCCTGTAAGACCAATGTCCCATGGCTCTTGGGGGCATCCTGACCCTGTGGGCTGGTTGACTGCTCTGCCTTGGGTGCTGCTGAGGGAGTGCAGCTTTCTTACCCTGCCGTGGATGGCAGGTCCCCGCAGGGCAGCAGGATGCTGCTGCCTTTGGCCTCATGCTTGTGGAAACCCTGGAGCTGAGAGGAGGGAGAGATGCAGAGTGTGCAGAGCTGCATGCAGGCATGTCAAGCTCCTCTCACAGACTGACAGGGAAGATAGATTTACAACAGAACTAAATTTTTTGTGTGAATTTGATGGGTTCAACAGAAGTATGTCTGAAAAAAGCATATTTTTAAAATATAGTTCGTTAATAAAATGGCACTGTAGTAACATGGTGAAGCCAGTTTGAATCCTGCTGGCTGGGCTGTGAGTGCAAGTGAAATTCATCAGAAAGGTGTCAAGAAGAGGAAGGATTTAAAATAATAATAAACATATACAGACTTTCTCAAACACACACACATAAATCTAACCTTACACCTAATCTGCCATTGAGAAGGTAAAATGTTTTTCTTAGATAAAAATTACTCAAAGTGACTTAGGTTTGGGGGGAGGTTGGAGCACTGATGGCTGCTAGGGGGTTTCAGGCACTGCAGTCAGCATCCCAATGCCTGTGTAAAGCAGCGGGATACACAGCAGTGCAGCTGGGCTTGTGATCGTGTCTGCTTCTTTAGCCTGCTAGCAGAGAGGTCTCTTGTTACAGAAGGTATCACTTCAGTAGCATGCAAGCAGAAGGAGATTGGGAAATGGAAGAGAAAAAAGGTCTTTGTTACAGGGAAGACTGTTGGTCAGTCTTGTGTACGGCGGAAGGTTGGTTCGCTCTGTTTTCACTCGCTGAGGTCATTGCAGGCATAAAACCTCAGCTGAACTGTGCCAGCAAGTCAAGTCTTATTCTGCCTGTGAGAAAGGTTTGTGTTCCCTGGTGAGCTCTTTCTTTTTGCCCCACCTTTTTTTTTTTTAAGATGAGATAGGCAATTGTACTTGCAATTCTTCCTTATGATTCTTAGCTGAAAGAGGAGCAGCCTTTCATGGAGAGAGATGAAAGACACTAGGAGTATTTTTCTTACATTCCAGTGTAAGTAGAATAGCGAAGTACATACCTGAGATGTTTCCAAACACAACACACATCTATTTACATATTTGATTTCAATGGTGATACATGATAACCTGGGATTTCATTCAAAGGATCCTGATGGGGATTTGAAAGGAGTTCTTCTTCCCTGAATGTTCACAAAATAACTGCTGAAAGCTGAAGGGCCTTTTCTTGGCAGATAAATTCACAGAGAGGCTGGAGACAGTTTCCTTGTGCTGAAAATCTTCTCTGTGCTTCCAGTAGTAGGGGTAAATTCCTGGCCCTTTTGAAAGTGTTGGGAATGTTTGGTCAATGACTTCACTGAGACCGAAACTTTTCTCAGGTTTTGGAGAGGCTTTGGCATCCTTATAGCTTGTTCTAATGCCTGTTGACAGACACAGCAGCTTTCCTGTTAACTTGTCGTGCACCTTCCCTGCAGAAATGGATCAGCTTCTCTTGGGTATGGTCATGGGCACCCAGTGCAGGAGTGAGGGATGCATCTGAAGATGTGTTTTTCTCTCACACTATTAAAATTGCAGAATTGCAGACACAGCAGTGAGATTAGAGATTAGAGATTAGATGTGTCAGAGAGTGAGCATTTCTGCTGTACCTTTGCCCCATATGTTTTAACCTGCCGCAACATTAAGACTTCTTTGTTGAGAAACAAAGATAGCAGTAGGGTTTGTGTTTACAGTCCCTCTCTGGCTGCTGTGCATGACAGGTGATGTGTAAAGAGGACTTTGAGAAGAGGAGAATTGAGGTTAGACCTTTCAGACTTCCTAAAATGCCTGGAGGTTTATATATGTGAAAGGCGGTCTGGAGTGGAAAACTCAGCATTTGCTGCTCTCCAAAATAATCCCAAGTAATTAAGTTACCCCAATTAAGCATTGCTCAAATGGCTCAAAATTTAGGCCTGAGAACAGCTCTGATGTGATGTGTCAGTGTTATTGAAACCAGCCCCTGTGTTTCAGCATGGATGAGGGAAAACAAGCCAACAGCCTGGAAAGCTTTGAAGGCAGGCAGAGTGAAGAGAGTCTGGTGAGTTCCCGTGGTGGAATTTCTCTTCAGGAAAATTCCCATTCAAGCAGTCATAAAGGCAGGGGCAGAAAGTGTCTGTTGAGCACCATGAAGTGTTGTCATGTGAGGTGCTGGTTCCCCTGTTCCCATCTACCCTAGCTTTTGCAAATAGAGAGAAGAAATATCAGGCCTAGGGCAGTACTACATGTGCTTTGTCTCCAGAGGGTCGGTCCCCTAGGAGGAGTTCCATGCTCCATTTTAAGAAATAGGAGTACTTGGAGTGGTCACACCAAATATGCCTGGGTTGGAGTTCTGGTTTTGTGTTCCTGAAAGGGACCAGACAGTTTCCTCTTTCCTCTTAGCCAGAGGTTTCAATGATTTCAACAAGCTTTTGATTCTCCTCCGGCTTCCGAAGTTTGGATCCAGGCAGTTGATTTGAGAGGCTCAGTGTTTATTCAGATTCTTCTAGAAATTAATACTCAGAGAATTTTGTTTTATGGCAGAAGTGGTCTTCTGGGCAGCCTTTGCTTTCTTCAGAGTTGCAGAACAGAACTGAACTTTCCTAGAGGAATTCACTCAACAGAATACACTCTCAGAGCCGGAGACTTTGTAACGGACCAGGATTGTGTCTTGTAGTTGCTTCAGGACTGCTCTGTGGTAGTAAAGTAGTTACAAGTTTTTGCAATCCCTGTGCTGGTTTACCTTGCCATACATCTGAAGATGTACGTGCAGTCTGTAGTCCTTAGTTCCAGGTGTCTTCCTGTGTGTTCCACAGGTCTTATCTTTTTACTCCAGACATCCTACACAAACAACTGATTTCCTGCAAAGTAAATTGTGTCTCTTGTCTGGAAGGACTATGTATGTTTTCTTTAAGTATTTTTCTGCCATTGCTGAAAACACATTCAGATTTTCTAATCTTCCCTGCAATAGGCAGTGATGGGGGACAGGTTTTTGTTCTGTGGCAGACTGCGCCCACCTGAACTCTCTGTCCCCTTGCGGCAAGAGTGTGTGAGGCAGCAGTGCCTCTCTGTCATTCACAGGATTCTAGAGACTTTGATGCTTTTGGTCACCTCAGGTACAGCAGAATGCTCCTGCAGCTTTTCTCTTTGGTATTAAATTTGACTCTCTTTTGCCTTTTGGGTGATGGAATAATTGGGAACCTTTTTCAAAAGGGGTCCATTTTGGGCATCTGCTGTAGCCCAGACTCTTGGTATTGCCCCTCATAGGAGGAGCTGAACAAACATGTGATGTTGGCCTTGTTTTCTATTTCCTTATGGAACCCATAAGAGAGGGAGGAGAGAAGAAGCCATCACTGATTGTTCAGGATAGATATTTTCTCCTCCTTTTTTTCTGGCTGGTATGAGTAGTATGGATTCTTTCTTGCTAAGCTGTTTTGGACTGAGTGTACAAGGACTAATAGCTTGAAAATAATTGTGAAAGGGTGGCAGAGAGAGGAAGTCCAGTGGAAAAAGGGATCTAAATGAGGGCTTTCTGGCTGATAAGATTCACGTAAATCAGGCAATTCAGTGATACCGCAAAATTACAGCTCTTCTTACAATGGTCTGCATACCAAATCAACCTCCAAAGCATTCAGTTTCAGCTGCAGCATTTAAACACAGTTGAGGTTAAACTTGCAACATGAGTTGACACAGTCCAGGGAGAACTACCACAAAAAATAAATTAAAAAAAAAAAGAAAATGTGTTGAATTGTTACTGCCTTAAAACAGCGAAACAGCAATGGTAGCTTTTCTAGGCAAGGTTTGCTGCCTAATATAAGACTCACATCCAGGTCCAAAGTGCTAATAGGGATGAAGTGGCAGAAATTAAGGGAGCATGTAATAAGATGCCCTTCTCTTTGCATCTTTATGGTGACCCACAAAGCCAGGACTTAAACCTGTTTTGGACGAGAATCCTATGCAGCATGTCATTGCTACTTGTCTTTGTGAACACTTTAAACCTAGACTTAATCCTGTGATTCTTCAGGGGATAATTACAATATCTCAGAATCCTTACTATGCCAGTTGCATTTTGACCCAGAGACAACTGCAGGATGTTTTTATTCACTATTACGGAATTTGAAAGTACAAAAGACAATTATGTAAAAGTGTTGTCAGAGTCCATCAAGCTCCAGAGCAATAGGAGTACCTTGAGGGAATGAATTATTTAGGTAACTGGAGATCTGACTGCCAGATCTGTTTGCTGTTGAAGTCATTGCTTTGGCTAGTCATCTTTTATTGAGGCTTGGTGAAGCAGTGAGGGAGTAGCAGCAGAACCAAAAGGCTCTTGTCAGATTTGAAGTAAGGAGCACATAATTTCATAAACGTGTCCTCTGAGAATTCCCTCTTTGCCTCATTGTGCCTATTTTTCAATCTGGTATGTCCTGGGGTCGTTTACTTTTCATATATTGTCATAGATCTTAAGTGTGTTTCAGAAGAGAAATAGAAAGTGGTTCAACTGTGAAAAATATGTCACAAGATCTGGTAATTAGGTAGTTATTCTTTCTCAACCTACTGTATTCCCAGTGGGTTTTTCTGACTTTCAGTGCACAGTCCCTCCTCAGCAGCAAATGGTTGATGGCAGATAAAGGTAATACCTCAGAGGCAGCTTTGTAGATAAAAACTGGAATATTGGAGTAAGTCTCTGACACTACTTTTGTACTGTCTGATTTTGAAGCCTTGCTGCAAGAGCCTGGAAGTGATGCCTGAAGAAGAATGGCATAAGTGTTCTGTCCGAGAGCACTGATCAGCTAATGGATGTGCTCATAGCTTAATGTCATAGTGGGACAGAGTTTCAAAGCTAATGTGAAGGTGATGTATGGCAGATTTTACCCTTGAGGGCCGGTCCCAGTTCCTGGATATGACCTGTGGCTTCCATTATTTGGTCCCCTTTGATTGCACAGAGGCAGTTTCCAGCAGGATTTTGCAGTCACACCAGGGTCAGGAGGGGTGAGCAGAGTGATTATTATGGGCTTTGGGAGCCCACATGAATTAAACAAGCTTCTAATTTCTTGGAGAGACTTGCCCTGGAAAAGAGGAGAGGATTTGTGACCGAAGCGTGCCTGACAGGAAGGATGAGATCCTGCTGGAAAGATGTGCTGTCACAGCTGACAAGATGTTCATCCTTCCAGCGCATGCTGCTTCACTTACCGTGTCTGCATGTCTTTGGAGGCAGCCTGACCCAGCTCCTGGCAGGGACCCCAGAGCTGAGCAGGGAGAGAAATTAACACAGAGGGAGAAATGTCACGTTATGCTGCTTGTTAGGAAAAAAAAACAACATAGAATTTGCTATCAGTGAGCTGAAATCTAAACAGCCTAAATGGTCCTAATAGTTGCAGAGGTTAGGGAAGCTTGCCAGAGCATGGAAAGCATAACAACTGCATTTAATAACAATCAAGCTACTCTTATAAATATTTGCGTGTGCTGCTTCAAAGCCTACTACATGGTCATTCATGTACTGCAGTTAGAAAGATGAGGAGGGGGAAAAAAAAGGGAGAGAGAAGAAAAGGGCACTCCGTGTTTTGTAGCTGCCATAATAAAGAATGGGCAAAGCACCAGAAAGAAAAGAAAAAGGAAAAGAAACCCTCCAAAGTTTAATAAACATAAAAGAGAGTAAAAATAAATCTTTGGAGCATTTATTACAGACCCTTGATGGAAGGATTAGATTGAAGCTCTCAGCCTTTCGAGTGTGGGTGTATGTGTGAAGGCAGCCTGTCTGGCCTCTTCCAACGAGAAAAGAAAAGTTGTTTACATTTCCTAACTTGGACTGTGCATGTAATTGATTTCTTTTTGTTTCAATAGCAGAAATGAAAATTCAGAGGGGAAAAAAAAGCCTCATTTGGATACAATTGAATTTAGGTCTTTTCCCTCGCCAGAACGAAAGCTCAACTCTCAGAAGAGCTGTGTCAAACAGAGTGTTTTGTTTCTCCTGAAATGTCAGTACATGCAGTACTTGTGAGGAAAGCTGTGGAAATGCAGGGCTTAGTTCATCAAACACAACTGCACAAGGCAGAAGTGTCATCCTTTTATGCAGGTTATTCCTGATCTGGGGAATATCTTCAGCATAAAACAAACTTCCTATCCCCGCTTTCAGTTTCAGGATGCATGACTGCACCTTGCTCTCCTCCCAGGTGCTCCTGGATGCTGTTTTGGATGGTGGGTCAGAGAATGTGTCCAGTCTCTCCTATTGGCAGCATTCCAACCTGGAGCAATACTGCAGACTCTGTTGGGATGAGTCTCCTGCGCCCCTCCCGTGGGTGCTTTTCTGCTTCGTCAGAGCAGGGCTGCTTTCTGTCCTGGTTGCTGGTACAGAAGCCTAGGGGATGCTGGACATTGAACAAAATCTGTAAGAGGCACCGAAACCACAGTGTCCTTATGCACTTAATCACTCATACACCAGAGCACATTTCGAGCTGGCAGTTCGGACTGTCCCGTGTAAAGCAGCTGGTGAAGTTTCAGCTTGTTCAAGACAGAAAAAAAAAAAGACAAAAAGAAAAAGAGTAAACTTGTGGAGCTCAGTGTTTAGCAGCCTAAAGGGGGGAGGAGGATGGATGCTGCCTTCACCTTCTCCAACTGTGTTGTGTAACTCATCTCAACCGTGATGATTGTGATTGTGATTATTACAGCTGGAAGTCTTCAGGTTTTTTTGAGGGTTGATTTAGTGAGTAATTTAAAAATTATAAAAACGGAACCTTTCATTGTGTTTTCTATTCTCTCTCCCACCAAAACAAAAGAAATCTATGTTTTCCTAGCTACAGGAAACATATTGATTTAATTCCCCTCATTAATGATAATAGTTCAAAGAATACTTCAGAAGTCCAGTCTGCAGCAGGGTAACTGTGTTTGCAGACTAGCTTGGTCAGAATCATCCTGGTGTCTACTGGAGTCAGGGGGCCAAAACCAGAGGGGAGTGCAGAAGTATCCAACTGAATCTGAATTCATACAACTGTCCGGTTAAGGTGGAGTCACAAAGAGAGATAAATTGCAGCATCTGAGATCACTTAAAGACTAATCCAAAACCCTATAGACTCCATAGGGTTCTTACCATTCCTTTAAAGAGAGTTGCAAGTCTCATTTCTCAGTCTTCATGTTGATTAATTTTCACATAAAGCCCAATTGTGCAGTCAGCCATTCCTTCTTTTTTTCATCTGTCCATGAATAATGCCTTTTCCTCAGTTGACTCAGTGGATACTGTCATGAGTGATAGAGTAAAGAAATCAAATTTCTTATGTGAGGTTTTGCATATAAAGATGCAAAACTATCTTACAAGAGAGATGAAACTTATGTAAAACAAGAATTCCTGCTTAGAGGGTGTCTCATGCGTGCCTTCCAGTGGAAGGTAAATACTTGTTTACAGTGTATACAAATGCACATATGCCAACACAAAAACAGGCACACTGAATGAGAATTCATTCTCTGTCTTCCTTATATACGAAAGAGAGAAAAAATGTGAATGCAGGAATGGCTCAGGAATATCCACTCAGATACATATTCAGAGACTTGTAATATACAGTATCTAAAACAAAGAAACTGGAAAGAGGGCCTACAAATATAGCACAAGAAAGTTCTAGGAATAAGAAGCTAAATATAAACCAAGCTGACAGTTAAATAGAGCTTTTCAATCTAAAATAAAGTCAACATGGACAGGGTTTGTCTGTGCCAGGGCGAGCGTATGGCTACTAGTTTGGCTTGTCCACAGTGAACAAAATGGTAGGTTGATGCCTCAAACAAATGACAGGGAAGGACAACTTACAACTCATCCTGGAAACATCAATCTTATATATACATATTATTATGCCAAATTATATTCCTAGTAGGATTAGGTTTGGCTGAAGAACAAGTAGTAGTCTCGGAGTTTCCTACAGCAGGAAAAATAAACTGAAGATACTATTTCTCTCTTAAAGAAGGATGTAGTCTCTGAACCAAGTAGCTTTTATAAGAATTTGTAAAATATGTCAAGGTCATAGTTGCATACAGTTAAGTGTTTCTCAGAAGCCCTTTCTTTGGTATTTTGAGAGGCTCTAGCACTGCTGTCTTGCTGATGGGAGAAAGGAGCAGCTTTGATGTAGGAGTAATTTGCATCCGTTTGCCCTTGAGTTCTCACTGTGAGATTGTAGCAGTTTCCTGTCAATAAGCGTAGCAGCCAAGAATAGTGACGATGATGCCTGGGGGGTTATTTTCAAGCACTGCAGATGTGAAAATCTGAGAACCCTTTTTTTTTCTCCTTAATTAAATGGAATCATAAGGAAGTCTGGGGCTTCCTCTTCATGTACCTGTTTGATCACACTGAGTGTCTGCTTTGGGAAGCACTCTTTCAGAGGATTTTTTTGAAGTGCCTTGAGAACTTGTCGTCTCTGACTTATAATGCATCCACAATTGAGGCTGAGATTATTTCTTTATCATCAAAGATTTTCTCATAGCTGCATTTATTAAGTAGTCAGTTTGAACACTCAAAGAGCTACAAGTGGGTTATTAAATGTGTAACTGTGAGAACACCTGTGCTTCCTCAGCTGAAAATGCCTCCCCAGCTCCCAAATACAATTTTTCTTTTTTTCTTCTGTTTTTTTTTTTTGTTTGTTTGTTTGTTTGTTTGGTTTTTTTTTTAATTTAGCCACTTCAGTTTTCACACTGTGGGAGAAGAAGAAACTGTTACCTCCATTTGAACAGAGATTTTTATCAGGCCTTGAAGTAATTTCATCTCATTTCTGGGGAGTGTGAGCTTGTCTCCTTCCACTCTCTTCCCCTGTCTCCTCTCTGACGAGTTTGGGTGTCAGGCAGGATGGTGCAGGTAAATTTCTCCTGGTGCTGCTGCTCTGGACATTGTGGAAGGGCCTCAGATGATGACTGAACCTCTTGGGGTTACCTAGTTTGTGCAAAACTGCCTTGCTGCTTGCCCTTAGCCAGGGTTTACCACTGGGAAGGAGAAACATTGTTTCGAAACCTAAACTGAGATGCCTGACCCTGCTGTTGAAGACTTGAGGCCATTTTTCTGGGTTTTTTTCTCCCTTTACCCAATATATAGTAAGGGGTGGTTATGTTTATGGCTCTTACTGCTTCCAGTGGGTCAAAATTAATGTAATCCTGTGTATAGTGTCTACTGTCTGCTTGCCTTTTTCCTTTGTTTTTACTTCTTCTTTTCCAGCCCTCATCACTATAATCAGAATGACAATTTTGTTCCAAAAATATCCTTTAATAACTAGGTATGGAATAAAATCTGAAGCTGGCTAATTCATGCTCCATATTCTGAAGAGAAGTGAGTTTCAGAGAACATATAGATTAGATGAGCTGCTGTTATTTGTTGTCTTAGCAGATACTTGTGAACTCTCTGTAAGCCTGAAGGCATTTACCATGTACCAACTGCTATATTTTTTTTTCTGTTCATAAGTATTCAGGATTTTCCACCAGTAGGTTGAAAGAAGGGAGGTTTAAATGCATGACCTGAAACAGAGTTGAAAGTAGTTGTTAATCTCTGTTAATATGACAGTCTTATAAAAAACATGTGGGGTAGATTTTCTTAATTTTTATTGAATTGTTAGTAGTACTGAATTGACCATTGGAAACTGAACCATGCTTCAGGTATTTCTCTGACTGAGGCTGTCTTGTGTTAAAGTGTTTGAAGGAACAGCATGCTTTATCACCAAGAAGAGTAATAAAATCCCGCTGCTTTCTTGCAGATGCCATCCCACCAAGCTACTACAGCCTTTACTTCCGAATTGTCAGGTTTGACGTCTCGGCGATGGAGAAGAATGCCTCCAACCTGGTGAAGGCTGAGTTCAGGGTCTTCCGCCTGCAGAACACCAAGGCACGTGTCTCGGAGCAGCGGATAGAGCTGTACCAGGTATGGAGGCACCCCCAGACCCCAGCTCCCCACCTTGCTGCTGCAGCCCATCCAGCAGGCGGAGCAGACTGTGGGGATAGGCAGTTGAGTCCCCTCTCTCCAAAGCAGCCTTTTGCTTCAGTGCCTTCCCTAGAAAGGACTTCACCCGAAATCGTGCAAAGCTGAAATGTGCAAACTTATTCTAGCAGTTAAGCCTCAGGACTCCAGAGTTTTGAGCCAGCGGTGTGCCCAGGTGGCCCAGAGGGCCAATGACATCCTGGCTTGTATCAGCAATAGTGTGGCCAGCAGGACCAGGACAGTGATTTTCCCTCTCTGTTCAGCCCTGGTGAGGTCGCGTCTCAAATCCTGTGTCCAGTTTTGGGCTCCTCACTGCAAGAAAGACATTGAGGTGCTGGGACATGTCCAGAGAAGAGCAACAAAGCTGGGCAAGGGTTTAGAGAGGGAGTCTTATGAGGAGTGGCTGAGGGAGCTGGGGGTGTTTAGCCTGGAGAAAAGGAGGCTCAGAGGTGACCTTATCGCTCTAAAACTGCTTGAAAGGAGGGTGTAGCCAGGTGGGGATTGGCTTCTCCTGTGCAACAACAGTATAAGAGGAAACGGTCTCAAACTGTAGCACAGGAGGTTCAGGTTGGACATCAGGAAGAATTCCTTCACTGAAAGGGTTGTCAAGTATTGGAACAGGCTGCCCAGGTAGGTGGTGGAGTCACCATCCCTGAAGAGTTCAAGAAATGAATGCACATGGCACTTAGTGCCGTGGTGCAGTTTACATGGTGGTGTTTGGTGAAAGGTTGGACTCTGTGATCTAGGAGGTCTTTTCCAACCTTAGTGTCTCTGTGATTCTGTGTTTCACAGCATATAAAAAAAAGTGAGATAACAAGACATCAAAAAAGTTATTCCCAGGATCTCTGTCTCCCAACACCTGACCTGGACTGTAGTTTACATGGAGGTCAAATTCCTCTATGGCCCGTGTTCAGGAGAAGCTTTTTAAGACTTCCTTGTAGAAATGGAATTAAAACTGAAGTGCAAAGCTAAAGAGTTTCAAACCTGGCTTCTGTATAGCAGTCTGGGGATTGAGGCAAGGGAGTGGACAATTCAGGGATTGTGGAGCGAGTAAGAAAATGCCCCATGACTCACTCCTGAGTGTTGACAAGATTTATGTCATTTAATCTTTGAGGACTTTGGAGCCTTTAACCTCATTTAACATAGAGTCTGTGCATTTGTGCAAATACTGTTTAGAGCATATTTCATCTAAAGCATAGTTCTCCTCACTGAGAAACACAGCAACTAAAAGGGGCCCAGCTCCCAGTTTTATACTGGGTAAAACTCATGGCTGTTCCAGCAGCCTGTGACACGTTCTGCTGAAAACCCTGATGGATAGGATACCACCTTGTAAAAGAGTATGGCGACCCTCTTTAGCTCTGTTCTTGCTCTCTGCATTAGCTGTGCTTGAGCACTGTCGTGGGCTTGCAGCACTCTGGGGTTCAGCTTGGATCCAGTGGGTGAAAATTTGAGTCTTCTTCCTCACTTTGAATGTTCACCTTTTCCTGCCTGGTCTGGTCAAGTGGAAGCCAAACTTGAAGGAGAGAGAGGAGGCACTTTGGGTCCACGGGCTCGCTGAAGTGACAGTAAAAGCCAGTTGTGGAGGCTGACAGCAGGAAAAGCGCATTGTCCTATTTAGATTTTGTTTAAATGTAGGAAAAGCTTAATTCCCATTTGAATGTGATTCACGTCCACAGGTGGTCACTGGGGGCTGTGACCTGACTGCCATCCTTTCCAAGAACAGGATGGCAGAAAAGTTGAGCAAATAATGTATTATTTGTTAAAAGAGAAAGCTAAGAACCTCTATTGAGAATCACTGGTGTTGCCTGTATAGAACAGCCATCCCAGAGAAATACACTATGAGTCTCACAGCCCCACTATGAGGCTGCCACAGCAGCCTGCTGAAAAAATTGTATATTCTGGCTTGACCTCACTGTTCAAACACCCTAAAAGGAGTTGATGGCATCTCTGGGCTTTCTATTTTTCTACTTTTGAGAGTTGTTAGTCAGCCACCTGAAAAGAATACAGCTGTGGTTGCCTGAGCTCAATTCATTGCCTTTCTGTGTTTGAGGAACATGGGACACAAAGAGTTCAGCAGAGGTATGGAAGAAAGGGCTTGGCTGGGATTGGGGGCTGGCTTTGTTTGGCTGGGATTTTGCCTTGTGATGAGAAACAGCTGGGGCTTCCTTGAAAGAGCCTGACTCCAGCAAGCCTGTGCCAATGGAAATGACTGACACCTGCATCCTGGGCAGGTACTTGGGTCTCTGGATAAATACATGGCTGGTGTGTAAAGCAGTTTCTTTTGTAGGTGGGTGGAGCAAACTAAGTGAAGTGTTAGGTGAGTAATGAGTGCAGGTTATTGTAGGATTAGATCTTTTCTCCACCAAGTAACAGGGAAGCCAAAGGCAGCATGCCCTGTGTGTTTGTGCCAGGCATATTTTAGGCATGTTACTTTGTTCCTTTGCTCGTAGAGAGGCAAGCTGTCTCTGGATCATTTTCCTTTGGTCATATTTATTCCTTGCAATCTTGTATTCAGCTCTTCCTAAAACCTTGTATGGGGCTATTGCAGCTCTGGTGGGCAGTCTGAACTGCATGGGTTCCTTGGCAGCAGCTCTTCTGACAGGAGCATGAGAGTCCCTAAATGTTGCTGCAGCTGATCTCCATCACAGCACATGAGGTCAGGATGCAGTCTTTAATGGGAAAAGCAAAAGCAGAGAGAAACTGGAGACAAGGGACCCAAGATGCTTTTGGGTCCTTTCCAACTTGAGCTGTTCTGTGATTCTATGGTATATTGTAGAACAGTGCTATAGAAAGCATTATAAAACTGAATTCTAGAGATTAGAAAGAAGAAAATCTATGCAGATGAAAGTGAAGAAGGATGGGTAGGAGGCATTGTTGCCCCGGTGGTGCTGGAGGAGCTTCAGGGCTGTGTATTAATGTATTGAGAATGCAGGTGGAGTTGTCTAGTGGTGAACGTGGTACAAGCATGGGAGGTAAAAGGGGAGAGTGAGGAAGATCCTCATTTCAGTGGAAGTGGGAGAGGCAACTGTCTTCTGTAAGGGCTGAAGACTTAGTCAGGTATCTGACTCCAGGGTAAAAAGCTGTGCATGGAGAAGTGAGCCTTGCAGAGGAGATTGCCGGTGGAGTTGGCAGGAGCAGCTGCCGCTCCTCCTCTGTGCATGAGCTTTGCTTCCTGTCTTATGACATATGTGCTGGGCTTGCCAGAGCTGTTGTGCCCAGAAGGAGCAGTGTGGTTTTTCATCTTGCATAAGCAACATTTAATTATTAGGGGTTTTTTTCCTCCTCCAACCAAGTTTCAGGTTGCCTAGTGTTTTGCTTTGTTGTGGAGTTGTTCTTGATGAGGGTTTTTGAAATTCCTCTCATACCTGCAGTTTCAAGGAATGGTTGTTCCTTTGTCCCCTTGTCTTTCTCAGGAGAGGAGGGGCAGAAGGCAGAAACCTTCTGGGGAGAATCAGAGTTCTCTTGTGGTTCACTGAGAGAGTCCCTGAACACGTGCACGTCTTCTAATTGCCCTCCAAGAGCTTTCTGATTTAGTCCCGTGGCAGTTTAGTAGTAGCATATATACCAATGATGCAGAAGGGACACCATTATTCTAAAGGACTATTTTAGGAACAGCTAGAGACAGATGTGCAGGGTAAGTTGAAAAAATAAGCAAGCAGAACATAAATATTTTGTTTCTCTGCCTGATTCTTTCTTTGTGTGGTCCTCTGACCTTACAGATCTACCCCTTAAAATGTAAGAAGAAATGCAGAACTGCACCTTTTCAGCTAAGCTTTCCTCAGGCTGTGCTTGGCTCCCTCTTCCAAACCACATCAGAAAGGGACTTTGTGTTTTCCTACAGCCCTTGTTTGCACTGATTCCGCGAAGGCAGTCTGAGGCTGCTTGGCATAGTGAGCCAGGGCTGTGGCCCCTTGTTCCCAAACCCAGCACAGCAGCGGCAGGACCCTGTTCCCACCTCAGAGGCGGAGTTGGAGCAGAAAGCGCCCCATTGTATTTATGCTGGGAGTGAGTGGTTGTGAATCTGCTTGCCAAATTTTCTGCCATCTGGATTTCCCCAGGCAGTGAATCCTAGAGATTAATTCTCATGGAGGTGCCCTGCATGCATCCACAAAGCCAATGGGCAAGTAGTAATCCCTGTGTGCAGAAAATGTCTGTTTTCACCCAGAATACTTCTCTTGGTATTTAAGGATTAGTCAGTCACATCTGTGTGTTCCTGCACAGATGGGAAGTACAGTGCACATACTGAGTAGTCTTAGGATGGAAAATAATAAAACTCACAGAAGTAGGAATTAAGTTACTTTTATAAGGCTGGTATGAAAGCTTCTGTCTCTTCTTTGCTCTGATTAAGTGAAGCCGCAGAGAATTAAATTCTTTACTGGCACTACCTTTTCTGTTGTTTCTTCTACCCAAAAGGGAGGCTTAATCTGATGGTTATACTGCTGATTATCAGCACGTTGGAGGGTGGGAAGCCGAAGGGAAGGAAGGAAGCGGTGTGACCTCGGACAAGGCACGCTTCTCCTGTCCTTCCACCATGCCATGCTCACTCAATGCTCTTCCCAGCGTGCACCAAGACTTCAGAAAATATTAAGAGGATAAAGTGCTTTTGGGGAAGGGAGAAGAAATAATATTAAACAAACAAGTTTTGGCATCCTCCAGTGGCTCTTGCTATGTTTTTAAAGATTTATGCCAAATGCAGGCTTTATTGGAATTTGATCAGATAAAGCTCAGTTGTTATGGGAATGTCTTTGTTCATCAGTTTTCTTGCCTGCTTTGAAGACTTCATCACATTTTTCTTTTATTAAGGTGCTTCTGTATTTATGAATAAAGTCCCTGCACCCTTCAAAAAAAGCCTTGTCTTTTATGAATAAGCATTTCTAAAAACAAATAGGCACCACTGCAAAGCAGAACTAGTGGAAACCCTTACAGGGTGAAAAGACATTGTTCAGAGGGTGCTGTGGTATTGGGTTTAAGGTGTTTTTATTATGTACAAGCAATCAAACAATAACAAGTAATAATTACTTCCTGTGGAAGCGCTGCCATGTTTTGTTAACACATCATGGAGCATCACAAAAAGCGCAGCTGAAGCGCTGTGTTTTATTGTCATCGTTATCTGAGGCTGCTGTGGGTGGGATTACCTGAGAGGCTGTGGATGGGAGGGATGTATCCATAGGATGTATCAGCCCGGGTTGGGGCAAATCAGCAGTGCCAGGGTAAAGCTGAGGGGGATACATCAGATTGCAGTGAAGAATTTGAAGCAAACAGGAGCAGACCTTTGGTCTTTTCATGTTGAGGAGGGCCCAGTCCATGTCAAGAGCTCCTGTGGAGCTTGCACAGGGTCTAGGAAGAACTGTCTGTCCTCTAGGCGGTGGTAACCCCCACTTCTTCCAGGGCCTCTCTCCCTGCTTGGAGGTATGAGGAGGAAGATGCTGTGGAACATGTTACTCCGTTGTGAGTCATATTTCAATTTAAACCACAGTCAGTTGTTCAAATACTTTCAATTCAGACAGTGTTTTGTCTTGTTTTTCAGTTGGGGAATACATTTAGAGTTAGCTACTATAGATTTGGGCCAAATCTCCACAGTGCAAATCTGAGGCAATTTACACTGACTGCAACAGAGATCCTTCAGGCTGATCTCCGTATAATCAGGAGCAAGGAGCCTTGCTCTCTTTTCTTGCCAAAAAGTGCCATCTCTAATGCCACAGAAGAAAATACCACGGAAAATGCCATTTGTGGCTATGAGCTGGCACAGGATGTCTGTACTACAGGTATCACCTGGGGCACTTGGTTGTAATTGACTGCTGTCGCTGTGACCCACATCTAAAGTAGTGCATTTGGATCTCACAATTTATGTGTTGCTATCCTGAAACCAGACTCTTGCGTTCTGAATGGTTATGAGGTTACATCGAATGGCAAATGTACAGTGTTCTTTGAAGTGCCAAACCCAGTGTAAGGCGTGGATAACTTTCTACTTTACCAAACTCCTTCTCTTTCCTTCAGCAACAGCTCAGGACCAGAGGAAGTTAATTTGCAGTATATTTCAGTTGAATTGCTGTTTTCTCCTTGTTCCAGAATCCTCTCTTTCTGGTTCCAAATACTGTATGCCTTACAAAAAGATGTCAGTACTTTGGAGACCATGTCTGGAGTACCTTCAGCAAATACTCTGTGAGCATGAGGGGATGTATTTATGGCTGCATGATGTTCACTGTAATTTGGGATCATATCTTGGGTGCACCTGCCTCTTGCCAGGAATAGAGCAGTTACTGAAGACAACTTGAAGAAATATATAAGATTTCTATCGACTCCTGGCAAGGGCCAGTATGTGCTTCCCAGCTGGACACTGCCATGTGTAGAAATGAAGGCCACAGATGGCTGTATTGCCATTTGTGGTGCTTGTACATTGTTGGAGGTGTGGGAATGCAGGCCATGGGTCTGAAAACAACAGCTGTGTTTGGGTTCCTGCTCTTTGGGCTAGCATTTGTTGGGGTAGCCAAGCCTACATGACGCTAGGACACAAGCAAGTTTGAGCCAAGCAGCTCGGCAGGGTAGTCACGCCAGTTGGCTTGATGGCCATGTGCTAGAGAGCCTGTTGGAGGGGGAAGGTGGTTTTGCTGTTCCAGGGAGGTGTAGGAAACAGTGTGAAGCTTTGTTGGAGAGAATGTGAAGCAGAGTAGGTGATGGGAGAAAATGAAGGAGGATGGGAGTGGTTTGTGTGGAAACCTGTAGGTGGTGGGAAGAGAAAACCACAAGGAGAACTGAGTTATAGGGAGCAAGGCAGGCAAAAGGAAGAGAAGAAAGAGGAGGGACTTGTGGAAGAAGACAACATCTTAGAGAAGGTACTATGTCCAAATACTCATTTAGCCAAGAAAGCTGCATGCCAAAATGTTGTAGTAAAATGTACATGTAGATGAGATATGACTGTCAGGGACAGGACCAAGGAAGAGAAAAGGGCTTAGGAGATCTGTGCATAAATGGGAGATGAACACAGGAGTACCCTGCATGAGCTAGGAGATTTGGCTAGAAGACAGGAGAACCCACTCTGTTTCTGTTGACTTTGGCTCCTCTTCGTTGATACTTTAATAAAACATAATGTGCCTTTGGCAAGTTAAAGCTAAAGGCTAGATAAGTTTACGGGATTTTTTTGTTTTGCTTCATTTTATATAAAATTCTTCTTTAGAGCTATCTTAAAATCTCCCAAATGGCAGGAAATTGCCCTCAATATTTCAGAATCTTCCAGGAGAAGGACCCCAGACCCTCCGTTCTTGTTTATTGCTTAAACAATGCAGAGTCTTCCTGCCTGCTTAAACATAAATCAGGCTGGATGGCCTCAGGGCTCTGTCCCCACTTACACTGCACATGTATCTTCAGTATCAGGAGGAAGGCCCTGTTTGGGGAACAAATGGAGAGGAAATCCCTTCCCAGGATCCATTCTCTTCCCAGGACTCATCCCCTCACTGCAGGGTGATGCAACGAGTCAGTCACAGTGATTCCATGGCACACTTGACTTCCCTTTCCTTTCTGACCTGCTTAAGTGCTCATCTCTTTACCTGCCTCACACTTTACCTTCTTTTACCTTTAAGTGAGCATCAGCCAACGCTGTAAGAGAATCCTTCTGCAGCTGTAGCTCATCCAAATATAAAAGAGGTTGGGTTATGTGTGCAATATGTTCTTTTTATTTGCAAGTTTGCTTGAAGAACGTGTCTGGCAAGTTCTGAGCAGATGGATCAGAGACCTATGGGTTTTTTACAGACTTTGGCAAGTACTTCATACCTCCCTTTGTATTTTGGCAGGAACTCTGCATCTCATATAGTAGTCTCTAAAGATTCTGCCCTCAGTTTGAGCCTGATTCGGAGACCATTGCAAGTAATGGAAAGACTTCATTGATAAGCAGGGGGACTGTAAAGCCCTTTTAACTCCATAGCACTGAAGGCAGAGTCTGAATTACTCCTTTGCAGGAGTGGCTACAAGAAGAGCGTAAAAACTCACACTGACATTTTTTTAAAAAGTTGGTCTCTTGTGCTTAGAAGCAGCTAAGATTTTGATAGCCAGTAGATTCCCAATTATCTGGCAAAAAGTACTATATGGAAGCTTTGCACTTTACACCGTATGTTTTCACATATAGTGAGTAATAAACTGCAGAGGTTTGCAGCAGAATCAAGGATTTTTTTTCCTTGTGTTCAAAACAGGGTCAAAGGCCTCAGATTTAACCAGGGAATGCGAAAGGATTGGTAATTAGCATGGCCATTTTTTAACTGTGAGTTGCAGAGAGAGCTGGCTGAAGTCCCTGAGAGCTGTCTGAGGAGACCTTTGAAATCTGGAACCAGGCAGTGAGTGAATCTTTCAATAGGGTGAATAGTATGTAAGAATTTGGAAACACCAAGCAGCTGCGGATGCAGACCTTGGGAATCCGGTCATTCCAGTGTAGACAGTGAGGCTGGAGTACCCTGCAGTTTCTTTTAGTTCAGAAAAGGTCATCCTAAATGGCAGTTTTCAGCCTTGGTGTTCGTAGCTGAACTTATCTTTGCTCTCATGTTAACCAGCATAAGCACCTCATTTACCACTGGATCTCATTGTTTGGGCTTATTTACTTTAAGCTTACAAGCACATGTCAGGTTATTTCCATTATTTTTAAAAGGGCCGTGAAGTTCCAATGGAAATAATGGATAATGACTGATAAGTAAGAGAAAGAGTAGTGAGTCTGCCAAGATGTTGTAATACACAAGAACATCACAGGAGTCTGAAATGACAGAGAAGGGAAGGAAGGAAGTTATCGGGGGCCAACAGCATCTGGAGGGAGGAGATCAGACAGTCCAGAATGAATGCAGAGGAAAGACAGATTAATAGCAGGTTTTCACAAGATAATGCCATATTTACTGCTATTCAGTGACTGCAGAATCCACACTAGCTGATAGCAGTGACCATTTCAAGTTCCAAGACAATGCAGGAAATAGAATAGATATTTTTAAGTGGCCCTATGATCTTATTACTATGTTTGGAAAGTTCATCAGCTTGTTTGAAGAAACTGTAAGTCACCAAAAATATTTCAAAAGAGTTGGTGACCATAATTCCCAAACTCAGCTATAAAATGCTCTTGGTTTTCTTGGCTGCAGCAGATGTATGTCATTGATGCATCAGCCTGTGTATCATCACTGCTGAACCACATTCAGTTTTTTGTTTGTTTGCTTGCTGAGGAGGTGGTGAATTTATTAGCCAAAACTATTCCACTGTAAATTATACTTAATTGTATTTTTCCTATTCTTCTGTATCTGATTGTGGTGACAATAGGAGACTAGAAGTAGTTATTGGCCGGAATACCAAATCTGAAATGGACTAAACAAGTTCCTGTTTTGGAGTTCTAGTTACTCGAAAGAACCAGTGTATCTTCATGTCAAATTTTTTCCTTTTAGCTGTGTAATGAGTCATGAAGACAGGCTGTTCTGGCATCTGCTGTCAGTGGTTATTGTCTAGAATACATACACTAATGTGTTGATTCAGTTATCCCTTGGTTTAGCTGCCTAAATACATGAGCAAGAGAGTAGGTGAAGGAAACTTTGAGCAAAATAATTGTTTGTTTTAACAGTCTTGGGCTTAGTAGTTTTTTCGAGTTTGTTTTTGAGTCAGTTTAATTACACTGACACCGAGTGCTGCTGCTCTGCTCATGTCAACTTCTGAGATGCCCCATTCTTTAAAGAAGTCGTGTTTCTGCTAATTTTGCAAGCATTCTGCTTTGTTCGTTATCATGAATTATATAGTGTTCTCAGTGTACTTTACAGTTTATAAAATACAGACTAAGATTATCCTTATCCTTACTTTTATACTCAGAACTGTGTGATAGTTTCTTGAGGGTATAAACATGTGTGCCTATAAATAAATAGTTTAATCCTCCAGTATTTTAATGAAGATTTCAGCTACTTGATACTTAAATTTTTAAAACATGTGTCTTTAATGCTTTCCAATTAGTCTGAAAAATAAGCATAGCAAGTGACAGAAATCATTTACAAATCAGTATTTTCTGGAAACTCCTCATTCTTCTGAAACCGGTTTGTGACAAAGCTTAAATTTTTCACTGCTGAATGTCCTGGTCATGGTGATTTGGGATATGCTTTCAAGATAACATCATGGGTCAGCCTCCTCTAATGGATGAAGAGGAGCACAGACAAGTCCCTGCCAGCCAAGCAGAGTTTCTCCCCCAGAAGACTGAGCAGAATGAAGAGTAGATTTCAACAGGATTTGTAAAATACCAGAAATCTGGCAGGCCTGATGAGGGTGGCATGTGAATGCTGTCATCACCAAGATCCCTGGCTGGGCTGCCTAAACATATGGAGCTGTACAAAAAAAGAGCAATGCTTTGTTTGCATCTGGCTTCTTCATGAGCCATTTCCTGCAATTAACTGCATTATTCATTTATTCATGTGTTTGCTTCACCTTGATCTGTTGGCAGTAGCTGCATGTATGTCATATCTAGAAACTCCTCTTGGGTATTTGTAAGATCATTTTTTCACCAGGTGTTTTCAAGATGCCTCAGAATAGGAAAAAGTGTATGAGAGGTAGGTTAGCAGTGAGCATAGAAAAAGGTAGGTAAAATGTAGTGTACAAGACACTGCTCAAGAGAATATTAAGAAGTTTTTTAGTTGGTGGCTTTCCTGTGAAAGGGAGGAATCACGTACAAAAACGGAGTATAAAAAGCCTGAAATTGTTTTTAGAATTTAGAGCATGGCTACTGAATGAAAATTGCTCTGTATACTGGTCTGAAAGTCTGGTGGATCATCTTTTGGTAACACTTCTTCCAATTCAGCTTATCCCCACAGCACGTGATCGTATGCGTATGTTCCCTGTGTAATCATTCATTATAACAGGCAGTGAACAAGCCCAAGTGAGCAGACACCCCTGGACAGACATGGCCATGTCCAGAACCCGGGTTTGTTGGCTTTGAGCTTTCTCTGAGGCGGGCGGGCAGGCGTGCGTGCTCACAGCCCTGCGCGTACAGCCCTCATGCATCACCGGCTGCTTGTACCTGCGAGTGCTGGGCTGTGTCCCTCCTCAGTGAGGGAAGTGGGGCTGCCTGGGTGGAAACTCTTGTCTCCTGCTCATGCAAATGATGGGATCTGTGTCTCTGCACGCAGTGGGTGATGCACAGGATTCCCCCACCGGAAAACCTCAGCCTTCCACGTCATGGCCTGTAGTCAGACCCAAAGTCTTTCTACCTCTTTAAGAGGGAGCGTTTGGGTAAGGTGCCAGAAGGAAGTAAGAAAGGATTAAAGGGGAGGTTTAACTCAGTTGACTTTCTCTTCTGTGGATTTTCTTTTTTCTCCTTGCCTTCTGTTAATATTTTTAGTGTACTGAAAGCTTTTGCATAAAGGCTTTTGTTTAGCTCCTGCAGGTACAAGCTGTGCAGCAGCCGTTCTGATAACGGTGTTTGATGTGGTTGTGGTGGGCTAAGCATGAAGGTTAGGTGGTGTTTTTAGGTAAAGCAAGGCAATGTTTATAGGTGAAGGTAGTATCTCTTCTAAGACCAATCAGTGTGGTTGGAAGAAGTAGACAAGCTTTCAAGCACAAAAGCTGCAAGACACAGAAAAGGCTTTTATTCTTTTTTGAAACTAAATTTGTTGATCTAGTAGGAAGAAAGGATTGAAAGAGAAGTTTTTCATTGAGGATGTAGGCTTGAGGGTGTATTGGAATAAAAAAGGTGTGTTGCTGATGGGGAAGGTTAAAACCAGAAATGTAGGGCAAAGTAAAAAGAAGCAAACCAAAGTGGGGAAATGGCAGAGAGAACCTAAAATGCTTATTTCATGTAGTGATTTCTAGAAGACTGATTTGAAGAATATATTGGAGCTGTAAAAATTTCTGAGATATTCCTGCAAAAGGGCCCCTTTGTTTACCCCCATATGGAGTACAATTGCTTTGGTGTGGATGGAAATAAAAAGCAGTGTAGGAAAAGAAACTTATTCAGATTAATTTGTGGGAGCAAATGGACTCAGGATCAAGCCTAGGTTTTTATTTTCCATTAGCTTTCCACACTTGCAATAGTATAAGAAAAAAGAAGGGAAAATAGAAATGGTGAGGCTGGAAGATCATTCTTGCTTACAAGTACTCAGGTTGTTAAGATCATACATCACCCTAACACTATAAAGATACTTAACCCAAGAAAAGGAGATGGAAGTTAGTTAATTTCACCAAGTGTAACGTTCTACTCACTTAACAGCCTTTTGCTTAAGAACTGCCAGTGCCTGTTTAACCCATGGTGTCAGTTGTGGAAACTATCTCATACTTAGTTTGTGACTTTTTACCTCATTCCTTATAATTTTCTTCCTGAACATGCTGTGTAAACAACATGAAGAGAAACTTTACTTTCAGCCATTGTAGGTACCATAGGATGGATAATATCTAGCTCTTTTAATCCACAGTATCCATCCTCTCCCACAGTGCCATACAGTTCAGAAACCAGCCAACACATTTCTTGTCATTCAGCTCAACAGTGGGCATGGATTTTCCTTGTACCATTGGATACATGCAGTGAGGATTTCATGTACTTTTACAAATGCCTTTTATTCCAGGTACACCCTGACAACCCTTGACCCTGTCTTTTGGTAGCAATTGGGATAAAAACTGGAATAAATACATTTATTTTTGATACCAAGGCACAGCTATGTCTTCAGAATATGTCTAAGACCAATTATAGTTAACATCAGGAGATTGCTTTTGGCACATTTCTTACTGTTAGTCCTTACATCACTGCCAAAACTGAGGTATGTAGTTTCTGGAGTCTTTGGAAAGATATGACTATGCAGAAAGGAAGAGAAATGAGCCAAGTTCTTGTGTCCCATTTGCCTCACACCCCCCTATCCCCCCAGCCCCAACACATCCTTGCAGAATGACAGCTGTGTTACATCCTCAGAAACACTTGACCTGATAAAGACCAAAGGGAAGGCAAAGTTATATTTGTACTTCTCTGGGACTTTCCTAGCATTGATTACTGATTCTCTCATCCCTCTGGCACTTCTGAGCAGTGGTAGTCCCCTTGCTGCTGCCAGACTCTCTGTAAACAGTTGTTCAGACACTTTTTTTGAAGGTTACCTCAAAAAAAGGAGTCCCAATATTCACTGTTGGAGTGCCCTTAGTTTCTACTGGGGAACTCAGCATCGCCTACCAGGGGCCCTTAGTAATCTTCTGGACTTGAACCAGCATCTTCTCATGGCTTTTTGCTAAATGTGTTGATCAGAAAGAAGACAAAGAGCTTGTCATGTTGCTGTTCTTTTCATAAGACAAATGTTATTGTAGGAGCCACGCTGTTGGCCTATGAGAGATCCAGCATTGCCTTGCAATAAGCAGGGAGACTCTACATGCCGACTCCGGTGCTGGACAGAATCTGAGCTTTTCAAGCCTGTTTAATTATGAAAAGCCTGATTTTATCACCATGACATAGTTTCACACCTCTTTTGAAATATTTTTCTTTACATGTATTGTGAAGTTTCACCATGATTTTATTACAGCAGTGCTTGCTAGATGTCAGGTTGTTCTGGGCTAAGAAAATAGGAGGAAACATGAGATGTTGTCAGTTACTCATTTGGTGGTGGACTTGGGTGCTTAAAGAAAGAAAAAACCTAAAATAATATATGAAGTCGCACAGCTGGCATGCCAAAAGTTACAAAGTGGTGTTATCATGTGGTATCTTGATTGGAGTTGACTTAATATTGCATGGCATTCCAGCTCCCTGCATCACAAAACTATCAACAGAGTAATAACCAGAAAACCAGAAACCTGTTAACAGCCAGAAGTCCAGTTGTGTTTGTCCTAGGGTTAGAGACAATAGCATAATAAATAATGCAGGCTATGCTTGTATATGGGAAGGCAGTCACTGAATTGTTTGCCTGGAGTGAGGAGGACTGTGGGCACTTGAAATTCTGGTCGTGCAGGGCGTGGGTTTCTTTTCTTCAGGTATTTTTTATTGCTTGGTCAGTAGAAGCTTTGCTGAAGCATTTGACAAAAATACAAATATGAAGTATTTGTAACAAAGTTTGGATGGAAGCAGCCTCACCTGTTGCACAAATCTATGCCTGGCCATCTGTTTAATGTATGATTAGTTCCCGAAATCAGAGGGAAGGCTAAAAGCATGAATAAGGCAATACCATACGTTAGTTATAGGAGAGCAATGTAATATCTTCAGTGTACAGACTACATTGTACAACCTGGACTTCGGCATCTTATGCTCTAGCCAGTGTAAGAATTACTGAAGAAGGTGAAATAGCTTATTTTGATTATTACTGTGATCTCTTCAGCACTTATATTACAGGATAAGTTTTCAGGGCAGTTCTTTCTGTGTGATTTCTCTCACGAAGGAATATGTGATGGTATGTTTTGCTTGGGAGCCTAAGCTGATTTCATTGGGGTGTTTTTATGTTGTTCTTCTCCTCACACACCCTAAGAAGATTCTTTATGAAAATGTGCACAAATGTTCATCTGCTGCATAGAGGTTCCAACTGTAACAGTTTCTGGTGTTATTTTCTGATGTTAGTGGTCCATCTTAAAAGCAACCAGGTAAATGTTAACCTGTAGGCAATCTTATTTGATGTTTCTTGTAGGTTTTAAAATCTAAAGAAGTATCATCACCAGGACAGCGCTATATCGACAGCAAAGTAGTTAAAACAAGAGCTGAAGGAGAATGGTTGTCTTTTGATGTCACTGAGGCTGTACATGAGTGGCTCCATCACAGAGGTGACAAAAAGTGCTCTTTGCCATCACTCCTGCCCCAGCTGCTCCTCCATAGGAGTATTTCAGAGTCATTCCATGTGTAAAAACCAACTCCACTCACTTTTATGTTTTGCAGACAGGAATCTTGGATTTAAGATAAGCTTACATTGTCCATGCTGTACCTTTGTGCCTTCCAATAATTACATCATCCCAAATAAAAGTGAGGAGCTTGAAGCAAGATTTGCAGGTAATTAAAGAAAAAAAACTCCAGCTTTTTAAAATGTTGTGGTATGCACTAATTGAGGAGGGAAACAAAAAGCTGCTTCTGCCTCCTAAATGGCATTCATCTGATTGAAAACTTGCTCGTTTGAGAATTGTGATTCTCAGCTGGTGGGAAATGATACTAAAGTTGCAAGGGTAAAACTGTATCACCTGAACAATTCTAAAATCAGAAGGCCTACAAAAGCTGTCTCATTCCATGCAAGCAGCTTTGATGTTCTTAAGAGTCTATGTTACAGTTTGCAGCATGCTCACAGGATATATGTACAGTTTGGATTTAGTGAAGACTCTTGCACAGTTTGCCATCCACTATTGGATAGTAATGAGAAAATAACTCAATATTTTCAAAATAAACCTTTTGCTCTCCATCCTAGTACTGTAATGGGTCAGACTTAGTTGAAAATATTGGAATGAGTGAGTGGGCATTAAAAAATAAAAAAACTGTGTAGTGAGGGTTATAAATATATGTTCTCTTTATGGACAGCAGGCAAGGTGTAGGGGCAGCAGGCAAGTAAATATACCAAGGTTGTATAAGCTCTCTTGTGTTTTTAAGCCATTAAACTTTCAGTTTCACAAAGAGAAATGATATTTAATTTGCTGTACTACAGTTACCATCCACCAGGACACATGAATCTATAGCTATATTAGAACCAATTTTAACTTAAATTCTCTTCATGAAGTTCTCATTTGTTGAACTGTGTCATGATTTGGTTCACTTGTGATCCAAGTATGTGGCTATATTCCTTGTCAAGTATTAAGTTTTTCTAACCGTTGTTTCACTGCATTGGAGATTTTTCCTGTGAGTAAATACATTTACTGTACATATGATTAAAGCCATTGTGTGCATTTAAAAAATTGTTAATATTATGTTTGGTCACTAGAACTGCATATGTTAAGAAAAGAATAGTGTATCCTTTTCTGTTTAGATGGTAGTATCTGGTTGGGGAGGTTAATTTTCTAAAGGATCTTAACAAGAGGCATAACATGACTCCTACAAAAGGCCTGTACCTTGAGTCTCTTGCCTGTGCTATTGCCATGATAAGAAGCTAGTGAGGCAGTTAGTGTTAAAAGAGAATGCAGGATGTGATGCCATGGATTGCCATTTCAAGAAGAAATACTTTGATTAGTGTCTTTTCCATGCCCATATAAAGGAAGAGACTAGAATAACTGACTTTCTGGGGGAAATTAGCAGATTTAAATAAACTGGCACTGAAAGAGAATTTACAAGTATCAGAAAGGAGTGAATGTGATGGAGGAAACTAATGGGATAGAAGTAAGAGTGGGAAATAAAGGTGAAGTATCCAGAGTAGCTTTAAGTGTATTAAAAGGTTTTAAAAGGTACATACCTGTTAAAAGTTAGGAGTACTTCTCTAACTGAAGCAACAAATAACCACTGCTTGGGGCATTTGAAGCTAAGACACGCAAGATGCAGTAATTGAAATCACCTTCTCTGTTACTCATTTAAATGTTTCTGGTAAATGTACTGAAATGCCATTAAAGAGATGTGAATGTGGGAGGGTTGATAGAATAGCTAACATGAGAACTGTGAATATCCTAGGCATCTTGGGGTGAAATTTGCCCCCACTTCCCCAGTAAACATGCCCAGCTGACACCATCATGGCTCAGTTTCTGAGAGATTTTTTTTAAGAGATGGTTTATTTAATTTGTGAAGAAAAAGCAACACAATGTTTATCACCAAAATGTATTTTTTGAAGGTATTGATGACTACACATATTCCAGTGGTGATGTGAAAGCTTTAAAGTCCAATAGGAAAAAATACAGTGGGAAGACCCCACATCTTCTGCTAATGTTGTTACCCTCCTACAGACTTGAGTCGCAACAGCCCAGTCGGCGGAGGAAGCGTGCTCTAGATGCTGCCTATTGTTTTAGGTAACTATGCCTGCACGTCCAATATTCTTACACAGTACTACCAGCCTGGGAGGTGTCATGCAGTTGTTTATCATGTTTCTTTACAGTTGGCATTTATAAGAATGTTGACCCTCATTCTCAGACCCAGGATCTGTGTGTCCAGCAGGTCTCTGCCCAGTGGTATCCAGTCCCACAGAGACAGGGGCAGATTGTTGTGGCCTTAGACAGCAGAAGCTCAGTTCCATCTGGGATGATTCCCAGATGCACTAGCCCCAGAGTTAGGGCCAAATTATCACCTTCACTTTGTTTATTCAGAGTCTCCGCTGTAGGACCTGGAGAAAAACACTTGAGTAGTCCTCCAAGGAAGCCGTTAGCTTGGTCCGTAGCCATTAGCCATGTCCAAGCATCCTGCAATAACTGTCATTTCAGTTACAGCATAAGCTACTATTGATCTGATTTATTTTGAGAATTTTTGTGACTCAGACTTGCCTGCCTGTAAAGGATCATTCAGGGAGCAAGCAACCGGATTATTTTTATTCCCAGCATTGTCTTTGTTGTGACTGATGGGTTTGTATTTTATTTCCCAGGAATGTGCAGGATAATTGCTGTCTGCGTCCACTTTATATTGATTTCAAGAGGGATCTTGGCTGGAAATGGATTCATGAACCTAAAGGATACCATGCTAATTTCTGTGCAGGAGCCTGCCCATATTTATGGAGCTCAGATACTCAGCACAGCAGAGTAAGTAATGGATTTGCTAATTTTCAGCTTCTGTTTTATAACTTCAGGTTGAGTTATGTTTCTGGGACTGACATCAGCACCAATGTCCAGAGTTAGCCTCAGTAACTAAGTGATGAAATGTGGCCCTATAAAGGAACTCACACATGGCCTCAAGCTAGTGTTGTAGCAGGAGAAATATATTGGCCCAGAGATAAACTTTTTTTTAATGTGTTCATTGATATGAACACGTGGTAAGATTGAATACTTCTTGTGAGTATGTAGCCTTTGGAGGTGGCTTGGAAAAGGCCTCTCAATATAAACATGAGGGGAAGATGGCACAATGAGTTTGGTCAACAAAGACACTGAGGGAGGCACTTCCAGAGTAACACAAAAGGGCTGAGCTGTACGCCACTCTTCCCCAGAGGATGAAGAGAAAGACTCCAAGGTTTTGTTGAATCAGAAGACTTCTTTATTGTAACAATGCAATCCTTTTTATAGGATTTTTCTGCTAACAGTTATTTGATTGGTTAAATGACACAATGCCTCTCTGCCACCATTGGTTGAGACAGAGCATGTTTTGAGAACACACACAAGGACAGAATAAACTAAAGTGAAAAACAGCACCTGTTATTTTGAGAACATTGAGATGCTTACAAAACCTCTATCAGTGCTTCTCTGAGAACATGGAATTGTTCACAGAGCTGTTCCTTAGGAGGCAGACTTCTTTCCCTTGGGAAAGTCAGGGCTTGCTGCCGAGTTTCTCTTAAGTCCCACTGAAAGTCAGCCCCACACTGTACCACCTGGTAATCACCTACTTTTATGACCTGCCATTGCAAGGTTAGCACCTGCCATGCTGAATTTCATGAAAATCTATTGATAGCTGTCCTTCTTTTACTTCAAAAGACTTATTTTTTCTTACACTTTGAAAATTTATATGGGAAGGATGGCCTTTGTGTATAGGATGTTGAAGAACCAAATCATAGTTGTCTGAGATGTGACTTTATTTTAGGGATTAGATGTGGTGGTTTAGCCATCTGCCTTAGGATGAGTAGTATTCTGCTGTGGAGTGCTAATTTCCTCTCAGCTGTCACTAAGGATGTCTAGACAGTAAATGCAAGAGACAGACACTTGCATCATAGTTGTCATAAAGTAAGAATTTCACCCTCGGGTCCATACTAAGAATGATGTCTCCCATTTTTCAAGCCTCCCTTAAAATGACAGATCAGTGTCAGCCAGCCGGGAGAACTTGCCATGTCCAAGGGACAGCTTGAGTTCCTTTTGGTTGGTAAAACCATGATACCATGTTCTTCCTGAGCTTACAGACCGCTTTGTAGCTGTCACTGTCTGTGACATTGTACTGTTAGCAATGTCAGCAGGCAGAGGTATAAATAAGGTGAATATGTTTCTGTGCTGGTGGGGAGCAATGATGTACACATTTTGGAACTGCACTTGTTTTTAAAGAAAAGAGGAAGAGTAACTGTCATGGTCACAAATATGTGGTTTGGATAACTGCCCGAGGAGCCAGAAGTTGCCTAATAAAGTAGTTAGTGTTGCTGTCCTGAACAGATCTTCTGTCTCTTTAAGCTGCAAATGTTGTGTGGAAGTTCTAGGAAAAGGTTACTTGGTATTTGGCTAAGGCATTAATGGCATGCTCAGGAGCACCTATGCATCATCGTGGCTACCCTTCATACTTCTCCTGCAGAGAACCATGCATAGGAATCCAGGGTGACATAGGTGATAACTCCTGCATCTGGCTCTCAGCAGGAGTAACGGCACCTTGAGTCCTGGTGCTTGCAAGGTGGCATTAATGGACTTAATTAGCATAGCCAGAGGGTAAAAGAAGGGGAGTGCCTATGATCTGAAGAGGTCTCATTTTTCTTTGGTCACTTATAAATCTAAAATCCTGTAAACAGCAAATGGCAACCTGAAGAAACAGATAAAAACCTTTGCATTTCCTCCGTACTCATAAATGTGGTGTGCCTGTTGATTCAGAGGGCAGCACTTTAGAGGCGGATTCCAGATACATACCTGCTTTGAGGCTTAGGACTGTATGGACAAAACCTTACGAAATTCAGGCATATTGTGAGCACTAGATTGAAGTGGAAAAGCGTAAAAAGCCCCTAAAATCCAGGAATCTTCATACCATTTTTAGTGGGCATTCTTGCAGGCGCTGTGGGAGGAAGTGATTCGGAAAACAGTTTGCTCATTAGAGGTAGCTGCCTTAATCTGTCCTTTTTGGTTTCTCCTTCTAGGTACTCAGCTTGTATAACACCATAAATCCAGAAGCTTCAGCCTCTCCGTGCTGTGTGTCCCAGGATTTAGAACCCCTCACCATTCTCTACTACATTGGAAAAACACCCAAAATCGAACAGCTTTCCAACATGATTGTAAAGTCTTGCAAGTGCAGCTAAAGGATATCCCTGAAACAGCATGACGTGTGTTTATAAAATATAAAGATAACCAAGGAAAAAAAAGAAAGAGTGAGAAGGAAAGAAAGAAAAATAAAAACCCATGTTTTTCAGTGTTAAAAGAAAAAAAAAGAAGGAAAAAAAGCTGTACTAGTCTGAACTGTTTGAAAGTTTGTTTTGTTGTTTTTTTTTTTAACTGGCATCTGAATTAAAACATTGAAGGCTTTTTCCTACATTTCACCTACACATAGTGTGAGATACACAAGAAGCAAAGTTAAAGAAAAAAGAAACCTTTTAAAAAATAAACACTGGAAGAAATTTGTTAGTGTTTCTATGTGAAAGGAAAAAAACAGGAAAATCCCATGAAGTGGAGTTGCTGTATCTGTCCCGTGTCTTACTTGATCTCTCTGTATTGTTATGCAATAGGCATCCTACCCATTCCTCTTAGCTATAGAGTTAACAGTGCATTATTTATTTGTGTTTAAAAACTATCGAATGAACATTTCTGTATCACCATTGGAAAAACGAAAACCAGCCAATGTGGACAAAGTGGAGACCAAATAAGCTGCCAGAAATACATATAAAGCCTAAAGGAACACAAGCTCAAAAGAATCAGAAAAGTGATGGTTAGTTTAGTTCGATTAAAATAGAAATCAGTTATTACATTACTGACGAACTCTGCCTTTAAAATATGTTATTTTTCATGCCAGCTGCCTAGAGAGACTTCTTGTAAGGTCTCAAACCCTTGTTTTAAATTGAATAATTTACTAATAAAGGACACTCTGTTTCAGTCTCAAAGACAAGTCTATAAGATTTTTTTTTTACTGTAAATGATTTAAAATGTCAGTTTAGTAAACCAGTGAAATATTTAACATGTACTGGTCTAATCTTCAGACCTTAATATGTTGCTGTATAGCTATGCTATGGGAATTTTTTTTGTTCTTTTGGTATATGTAACCATACCTAGAGTATTACAATAGGTGGGTAGTAAAAGCCAGCTTAATTGGAAACATATCTGTAGATCTCTATTTGTAAACTATTAAAAATTACGTACTTTATGTGTAATGTGTAAATTTTCACCATATTTTTGTACTCTGTAATACTGTCAGCTCTCATGACTTTGACTTTGAATTTGGGACTCTTTTCGATCACTCAGAATCATGTGTTTCCCTCTAGCTGGCCAGTGTGAGTAGAGTCCCTATATTTTGACTTGCACTACAAATACATGTTTTATAATAATTGCTATACATGTGCTTTGTATATTGTTCATCATTATGACATAAGCTACCTGAGTCCATTTGTTTTTCTGTTTTATAAAAAAGGATGGATTAAAGCAATCTCCCCCCTTGGTCCTCCCCTCCTCCTCCAGCTGTCCCCGTTCACAACACCTGGATCGCAATGCGGTTCGGATTTCTGGGCCTTCCCATTTTCTTTCGGCTGCAGTAGACATTCAAACAGATGGGCAGGGAGCGAGGTGTCGAGAAAAGAGATGTCCCAGCCTGGCTGAAGCAAGGCAAACTCTTGCAGAGAATGACATCCACCACTGTGCAGGAGGCTGTAGGCAGCGGAGCACACTCAGATGTGTCAGCCTGGCATGCGGGAACTCGGTCCTGCAGCTCCTCGGTGGGGCTGGTCCTGCTCCTGCTGCAGGAAACAGAGGTTTGCCTTTGACTTTTGCAGTGGCACAGCAGGGCCCTTTAGGCTGTTGGGGGATGTGTAAGGATTGGCAGGGTCAGACCCTTGATTTTTGCAAGTTTAGCGATTTTTTTCTCAATTGAGTTCACACTAAAGCTTTCTTAAAAAAAACGGAAAAGGAACAAGGAGGTTCCTAAGATTTTGTTGTTTTCATACTGTAGAGAGAGTAAAAAGAAAAAAATCACATTGCATACTTCGTTTAAAAATAAAACCCAACCTAAGTAAGAATAAAAAGAGTTCTGAAGAAGGCACAATCATTTCATTTCACACGATGAATGCTTCTGCAGAGCAAAGCTGGAAACCTGCAGTGCAAGTGTTCTACTTGGATGAGAGGGACATACTTTGCCATTGTTCTGAGCAGTGTTGGGAGGACACACCTGAGCTTGGTGTTGTCAGGTCCAGTTTTA
The DNA here is from genome assembly GCA_013397155.1 of Irena cyanogastra. Classification (NCBI taxonomy): domain Eukaryota; kingdom Metazoa; phylum Chordata; class Aves; order Passeriformes; family Irenidae; genus Irena; species Irena cyanogastra. Next base: position 363,393 of record VWZV01011134.1, read on the forward strand.
AGAAGTGCAGTTTCTTTGGCTTCAGTAGAATATTTGTGCAAAACTGAGGTGCCATGGTGGCTTGCACAGGCAGCTCCTCAGGACTTGTGTGGAGCCTGTGCTTATTGCCTAGATGGGAACATAGCCCCAGAGATGATCTAATCCCACCCACTGGCTCAGGAGGAGAAGGTATGATTGACTTCTGGTTTATTTAGTGAGCTGAGGTGAACAGGTAAAGAATCTGTCCTGCTAACACTTGCTTGAGCCAGACTAACTCCAGTGAGAAGATGCACTGAACTCAGTGAAACTCCTCAGGGTAATATATACTCTGGATTTTGCTGTATAACAACAGCAAAATTAGTTTTATCAGGTTCAGTATGAGAACTGTATTTTTGTTGGAGAGGAGAGAAGACAAGGGTGAGCACATTTTACAAAACTTAAAAATGTTTTTGCAGTTCTCTGATACAGGAATGCAGCTCCAAACCAGTTTTGAAAACATGAGATGGAAGATAGTATAGTTGTCCAGCTATACTTAATGTGTGCTGGGTGCAGCTGAAAATTGGAACTTGGATTTGGAGTTCTTCTCTAAGCATAAAACACAATTTTTGTAAGTCATTGTCCCAAAACTGATTTAAAAAAAATATATATATCTAGTGTTCCTCAAAATGCACTGATAATATTTGAAATTCTCTGTTTTAAAGCTCCTACAATTCATTTTTGCTTGTTCATTAGGCATGTATTTCCCTTTAATTACCAAGGGTGTTAGGCCTGATCCTACAATATGCAGAACTCATGGATGAAATTCCCCTCTGCAGAGTGGGGTAATGTGAGTCCTTAGCACTTCTCAGGTCTGATGTAAATACCCTTCTAATGATCTTTAGATGGGTCTGCAACAGCTCAAGGACTTAGTGCTAGGGGGGCCTTATTTTGGCGAGGTGATTGCCACTGTCTGAGCCAAGTCCCTGAGAACTGATGGGAAATGTTCAGCATCTTGAAAGATCAGACCCAAGAGGCTGACTGGGACTGAGGAGGAATTATAGCACTTGGCTGGGTGGGGCAGGACTACACTTCCTATGTGTTTAGCATCAGTACAACTGTGTAGTTGGCATGGTTTAAAGGCGAAAAAAAAAGGAACTTAAAGGACAGCTGTGTTGTACTTTGGTGATTGATTACTCTGTATTTTAACACATTGTATGTCTGTTTTTGTGGTGCTCTAGTGGTAAATAAATTATTTCAATTATATGCTGGTTTTGCTCTCATACGGCAGTATTCTTCTGGCACAGGCAATTCCTCAGCTCTGGAATGTTAAATCCCTGCAAAGCCTGACTTGATGTGGGATTTTGGCGCGTGTGACCTTGATGTGGTCCACCGCAGGCTGAGGTGAAGAACATCCATCCAGGGTGAGGGTGGATCTTATCTGCTCTGGGGTTTGCTCTCCCCTCAGCCACTGTAGTGGAGGTCTCGGTCTGTAGACAACTGCCTCAGTTATATCAGTTTACCAGGAGCAGCCATGTGGCACATGGAAGTGATTTTTGACATAAAATAGGATTCTCTAGTTTGTTGTCTATTTCCATGCACTCTGCAATATGCATTTGCATTATCTAAGCAAATAAGGAGCCTGGAATTGCAGCTTTTCTTTATCAGGCTCTAGTCACTTACATAAAACTGATGGGAGGAAGGACTTCAGGATTGAATCACTGCTTTTAAATTTGATGAAATTATATATGAACATTCTTCCAGTCCAGAGACTGATGAGGAGGCCAGGGACTGCTCTTCCTGATGCCTTCTCTGGCATCTAAGGAGTGGATAGCATTTCTTGGCTTGAATGAAAGAGCGTGTTTATGCCAGATTGTTTAGGGTTATTGTGATAAATTATAACAAATGGACTCTGTGGTCTGTCAATATGTTTAAGAATGTAACTTGGAATGAGCATTAAAAACAATCCTAGGGGTGATTCTACCACAGTTACGCTTCAGCCTTGATTGATTTCAGTGAGTTTATACAGGCATAAAACTATAGTCCTTCAAAATTTTCCAGATGCCAATTTTTATTCTGTCTATTTTTAGCTACCCAGATATGTGCTTTGACATGAATGTCATCTGCCAGCCTCATTCTTATCCAAAGAAGCCCTCACACTACCTTGAGGTGAGAATACTGTGCAGCCCTGTCTGCTGTATTTGTGAAGTCAGTGAAGACCAGGAGGGTTTGAGGAGGAATGCTGATTGGAAATTGTAGGTGAGAAAGTGGTCATGGTGCCTGTAACTAAAGAGGAACAAAGAGGAGGGAATGCTGTGTGCTAAAAGAAATTTTATAGCATGGGGCTGAAAAGATGGAGGATCTGCCATGATAATGAGATTTATGCAGAGTATTTTAATGCTGGGCTTGTCTTCCTTTTGTTAACACAGCCTCTCTAGACTGTATCAGTGAAGCCCTTACTGTGCTTGAATCAAATTGTGGTTAATAAATGCGGAATATTCAATGTAGGAAAAAACCCAAACCATGTAAATGTCTTGAAAACTGTTTTTTAGGCCAAAATCTGCCTCTTAGTTCAGACAGAACAGATTGTATGAGGAGCCATGAATTCTGGAAAAAAACAAACCAAGAAGTTATGTAATTATATGTGGTTATAAAGTAGATGTGAAGTAATGTAGTTGGCTTGTCAGTGGGTATGGGTGTAACAGTAATTTCTTCATCTGTATAAAAATAAAATTAAATTGAACAGAAAGCTGATGAGAACTTCCAATCAAATTTGATATGCTCATTTAATGAAGTAACCTGCTGGAATCTAATACAGAACCCCCGGGGTATAAACCTTTCTTCAACCATATGGTGGTCCAAGAAACAAATATTTCCTATAAATGGGGTGTCTTAGTGTCAAACTAAGATGATGGCAGAAGGAAGGGTCAGTGATCACTGATCTTAGGGTCTCAACACTGTTTGCACATACTATAGGCAGATCCTGGTTTAATGATCTACAAACTCAAAATATTGCTACAAGAAAAAGAACAAGGAAGATAAAAATGACAAAGGGGACCAGAGCCTCTTGTTGTTCAATGAAGTACACCATGAGCTCTCACATACTGTTTGATCCAGCTAATTAGAGATGGATGCAACCAAAATGTTGACATGTGAGTACACATTTGATCAAAAATCGAGTGGCTGGGGTTCAGGGTTGAAACCTGAATCACTTTTATGAAATTCCGTTAGGTCCAATCTCTGCAACTGGTTTGTAACCAAACCTTAATCACCAGAGCTGTTGCTGGGCTGTGTAAGACTTTGAGCTCAGTATGCCTGAAGTTCTTGCACTTGAGCTGCTCTGAGCGTGCCAGATGCAAGTCTCACAGCTCAGTCTTCTATTTTTTCTCCCAAGAACAAAGGCACATAAATATAACTGCCACTCATAGGAATGACAGTTGGAAACAGGCAAAATGTCCCTATGCATCAAGGTGTTTTCCCAGAGAGCCTGGAGTGTTACAGGTCACCTCATCCTTCAGTGATTTAAAGACCGGTGTCATGGGACTTTGAGATGGGCTTTTGCCATCTGATGGAACCCATATGAAATTAACTGATGGCTTCATTCCAGTTCCTAGTGTAAACTTGTTGGCAGCCTCCAAGGATATGCAGACTATAATTTCATCCATCAAAAGCAGAAAAAATCTTTATCTGGAAAAAAAAAGCCTTTTTTTTCCCCTTTGGAAAAATGTAAATACAAGACAAAATATGCAGCAGTTCATGGGCAAGTTATGCATTCCTCTGCAGTTTGTAACCTGTTCTCAAAGAGGTGGTCTGGATCAATTTGTGAACAGTTGGGAGGGAAAGCTGCATTTGGAGATAATCTGAAATATGTTGTTTCTTTTGCTTCTTCTATGAAACCCTCAGTTACCATAAGACACTAAAAAAGAAAAAAAAGAAAAAAGACAAAACACCAGAAGACAGTAAATAAGCAAATGAGCTGACATTTTTCACCATGATACCCATCTATGGTGTGTAACACTGAAGGTAAATCACTGCAGAACCTGAGTGTCAGATACAGCCAACTGATGTACACAGGCTTGGGTCACAGAAAGAGGAGCAGGAAAGATGAACACAACAGAAGGTTTTTGTCAGCATAAGTATAGGCCCTACATAACACCACAGGAAAATTGGACTAGTTTTTGTTGTACTTTTTGCTTTGGACTGTTTCCACAGCACAACAGGCCATTCCCGTTTCTCATGTTTTAAGAAAAGAAGTTATCTTTAGGGAGGTAGGAATTTACCTAGGAATAACTGAAAGTCACTGAAACATTTTGAGATCATTAGCAGTCAGGAGACAATTTAAATGAGCTGTTAACAAAACCTTAATTAATTTTCCTGTAGCTAAGCACCCCTTGCTGTTCTCCTGGCCACTATCTCTTATTTTAGTGTTAAAAGTTCCTCCACTGTTTTGCAGTAACAGATGGTGTCTGTCAAATAGTCAAAATCTCAGCAAGTATCCCAAGGACTGAGAAGGAGATCTCAAGCATTAAACCCCCAGGTTTCTCTAGTTCCTGATCCCTTAAAGCAGCGCTGTAACACACCAGATGATCTGCAGGCTATGCACAAAGCAGGACCTCAAATTGCACTCTCAACAGTGGGCTATCCATGTAAATGCAAAAATACTCTGTTTTGATCTCCACAAGACACTCATGGGCTCATTCAAACAACTCTCTCATTGATCAGACCTCCTATCCCACTGTAAGCACTGTGAGCAATGTTGGAGGAATCCATGACTCTTGCTCATACCAGGGGAAATCCTCAGAAGCTGATAAATGTGTATATGCAAAAATATGTGTCATGGGTTGCAGAGAGGAAAACCCCATTGTCCTGGTTTTTAGCTTAAGTAAATTTCTTCTCAATAGCTGTTAAAATGCTGTGGTTTGGGTTCAGAATGAGACTGGTGTTGATAACTCACTGATGCTCTGGGCTTTTTCTAAGTCATGTTTATCCTGGGGGAAGGACTGGTTTTTTCCCCTTGTCTCATGCTCTACCACTGAAGAGGTGAGCAAAAGAAATTAGGAGGGATCACAGCTGGGACAAGTGACCTTAACCAAAGGGATATTCCACACTACAGAACACCATTCCCAATATATAAACTGGGGGAGTTACCTGGAAGGGCCAGTCTGGGTTCAGGAAGAGGGTCCGGCATTGGTCAGAGGGTGGTGAACAATTGTATTGACTTGTTTTTTCGCTTTTATTGCCAGTATTATTCTTTGCCATTATTATTGTATTTTACTTTCTTTTCAAACATTAAACTGTTCTTACCTCAACATACAAGTCACTTGGATTCTCCTCCCCATTCCATGAGGGGATGAGGGGGGTTGAGTGAGCAGTTGCGTGGTGCCTCATCTCCAACTGGGTTGACACCCACAACATACTTGCAAGCAAGAATATAACAGTGAAAAATGAAAGAATCAAGTGATGTTTGATCCATTTCTTTGGATACATAGATTAAAGTAGAGTTTATAAATTTAAAGACCTCTTTAAAATTTACATTGGGCTGCAATGTTTATATATTTTTTTCTTATATTCATAAGCCACTCCTTCTATTTGCTAAGTAAGTTTGCACTTTCTGGACAGTTTCACTACATGTATTCTTAGCAGTCTTGCTGTATGGCCCCAGGGAGGAAAAAAAGGAAATTTCAGAGGCTGATTATCTTCTGGATTACTCCATGATAGCAGTTTGGGTTTATAACTTGCATTGCTGAATGCAGGAAATTACTTTTGGAAGCAACAGGGTTGAACTGACTGGTCTTATTCCCAGCTCTCTTACTTCAGCTTTACTACAGCAAAACTATTTCAACAGGGGACAAACCAGGCTTTAAAGTCATTTGTCTAAGAATAGTCAGGCTCAGTTTGCTATTTTACTAGAGCCTTCACACAAAGCATATGTGTTTGTGAAGTGTTTGAACACTGATAGCCACAGTAGCCTGAAAGAAGGCATTTCTATTGCACATTTGAGCTTATATTTGAAATCTAGAAATATGATGAACATGGCAATACTCTGGAGAAGGAAATGGATCTTATTATAATTTAGACTGATATATTTTTCAAGGTGTTGCTGCTATTTTTCCCTCATCCAGCAGCATTGAAAATAACATTCTCTAATGCTGGAATCAATTCTTGCGCTCTATTTATTGCATGGGTGTAATATATAGTTATAGCCTGGGGAAAACTATCCTTTTCAGTTGCTTGTAGTGCTCTCAAATAGTTTTCAGTCTGACCTTTTGATATTGGAATCCAGCCCAGAGATAAATTTGTCTACACAGTTTTATCAGGCTTTGCTGAGATATCTTTGACTTCTGAGAGTAACAGGTAAGTGTATTTGCCTTACACTTTCCAATCACACACAGCTCAGCTTGAGAGCAGAATTCAGTCATTTGCACTCTAGTTTGTTGGGGTCACGGTCAGATGAGTATATCAGCCTTCATTTCAAAGATGAAAGCAGATTTCCAGTGTTCCTGACTATAAAGAAACATGAAACCATGAGCTGTGTTGAATTAACACAGCAACATCTACTTGGGTCTGCAATATTACCAAAGCAGACCAGGGAGTAAAGTTTTGTTCTTTGTAGCTTCTCAATGGAGAATATGCTCTTTTCAGAGGAAAGGCTTTCCCCCCATGCCTCTAGCATCCAGCAACAACATCTCACAAGTGAAACAATTGTCATCATTTTTCTTTGGAATTTAAGAATGAAAACGTCAGGATTTCAGGTTCTTGTTGTGGAAGAAAAAAAAAGAAAAAAAAAGAGGAAAAACAAATAGCTAATAATCTAAACTGTTTCCAGCCTCAACAGTATTCTTTCCAGAAAAAAAAAAAATGCAGCATTAACTGGTCCACCTGTGTAAGTGTCCTAGTGAGAAGCCTCTCTGGAAAGAGCCCTGTCCCTTCCTATCTGTATTAAGAGGGCAAACACCTCAGTGCTAATACTCTCCACCAACTAATGGAAAGGGATGACAGACACCTCTTAAAACTGCTTTTAGCTGCACTTCTGTCTTGCAGTTTGTTCACTGCTGAGCAGTGGCAACTTGACAAGAGAATAAAGCTGTAACGTCCCTTTGAAATAAGGTAGATGCAGAAGACAATCTGTGCTCAGACATGTTTTGATGCTCAACCACTAAGGAACTAAGAGAAAATGTAAGCATGAAGGAATCTCATTCAGCAAAAAAGTGACCACAAAGAGCAAGAATGGTACTCTGCATCTCCAGAGACAAACAGGGAGAAGGAGAAGGTTTTATTACCAAAGACCTGCTTAGGAAAGTGCAAGAGCAGTGACTCTCTCAAGGCACTACAAAAAGTGATGACACATCCCCAGGCTGGCCAGGCACTGCATGGGAGTAGCTTCATTGCAGTCTAGTTTCAGCTTCCTCATGCACTTGGGTTGTTTGGTGGTGTGTCTGTCTCTGAATCTTGATTCATTCCTTTGAAATCTTTTCAAGGGTAATCTGCCATAGAATATGTTTGTATAAAGGGATGAAAGTAGCAAATGCCCACATGAGAAATAAAGGTCAATCAGACACTTCTATGTGTATCATCATTACACCCATACTTCCTGCTGGAATAATTAGGAGATTTGTTGAGAACACTGTGCTTCTTTTGACTTATTCCAAATCTGTTGTAAATTAATGACTAGAGATTACATGCTGAGCATCTTTGTACTAAAATAATTCTTAATCCATACCAAAAATTTTCGATTTGCTTTAAGGGAACTGCTTCCAGAGGCTAAAGGACAAATCTGTTTCTTTTATCTCTTCATTCTGCAGCCTGCCTCCTGAGTATCTCTGTACCAATGCCATGAGTTCATGGTGTTGATTTTCTTGCATCTTATGTTGACATCTCTTGAAAAAGTGTATGGCATTGACGTTTGTCCATCAGTTTGCCACGTTGATAGCTAAGAGACACACATGACTTTGATTAAAATGAGTTGGCTCAAAGCTGAGTTCCTAAAAGTGAAAGAAACATCCCAAATTCCTAATCTTGGAGCCCATGCTCCAAAGTGTTTTTTGGGTTCCCAGTCACAGTCATCCCTCTTCTAGTCTGCTTCCAGAAACTAAACAGAAGGTACCTTTCATGATGGAAACAGAACAGGAAGGCCAGAAAGATCTTTAGATCTGTTTATAGGCTTGGAAATCTAAATATATTCCTAACTAAGGAATATTTACGTGAATGCAACTAACCATATGCAATGATCAAGTACAGAGAAATTCTTCTTGTCTCAAAAAGGCAAAGGAGACTTCTCTGCAGAACCCATAGTGAAAAGGGCTGGTTAAAACAGGGATGTCCCTAGAGGTGTTCAAGGCCCGGCTGGATGGGCCCAGGGCAAGCTGATCCAGTAAGTGGCATCCCTACCCACAGTGAGGAGGTTGGAACTCCAAAATCTTGAAGATTCCTGCCAAACCAAACCATTTTGTGATTCTATGATTAGCTCCAAGTAAGTCATGAAGGTGACACTGCGGAATAACCACTGGATTTCCAGCATTCAATTAACATTTTATTTGTTTGATTGGTGTATTTTTGGGGGGTTTAAGATAAAATCTGGTGCATTCACTCAGCCTTCAAATCCAGCATTATTGAACTGCTTAAACGAGAAATACTGTGTTTTTATGTTACTAGTATAATGCAGCAAGCAAACAGAGATCAAAGTATCTTGAGAACTACATTTAATTATAATCACTGCCACAAATGCCAGAGCAAGATGTGGCTCTGTCATAAAAGAAAACACAGTAAAACAATATTATGCAGTTTACAAATTCCATCAAACCACTGTACAAATAAACAATGCTACTGAATCACACAACAAATCATCTTACAATTAGGCCACACAAGACCATCTGGTTTGCAAACCAGCCTACAAGGCAAAGAGGAAAACTTTGAAGATAAATATTGCCATATGTGGAAGCCCAAGAAAAATATTGCTTACTAGCATGGAGCATCATTTTGAAATGTAATTCTCTGTGGGAATTGAAGATTTCTTACTGAGGCTAGCATGTTTTGCGAGAAACCTCACAAAATGGAAGCATAAGGTATTACAGATAGGCCCAGAGACTGCAAAGGAATTAAAAACCTTTTAAAGTAGCTGGATTTGGCCTGTCTGCTGCTTGAGTACCTAAGTTTAATTGGAAGTTGTAACATTTTGTCTGTCCAGGATATTTGTCTAGTTGCATAAGGGAAACATCCTGTTCTTTCTCAGTCAAAGTGTACTGATAATGGAAAAAAGTAGAATTTGGTCTACATGAGTTTGAATGGCTAAAGTAGCATTATTTTGCCACTCCTTATTATACTGATAATCAGAGACTCTTAGCATTCTGATGGAATAGTTTTGCAAAACTCAAGGTCTTCTAAGGATCAAGATTTACCAAAGCAAACAGATATTTGGAAAGCCTGTCTTCAAGCCACATAATGGTTGCGCAGTTCAGGAGACTGGAATTCAGCATTCTTTAAAAACCAAGGCCTGTAAGACTCCTAAAAACAGACACCAACAATCTGTAAAGATGTCTAAAATCTTCTCTCAAAGATGTTGGCAAAGGAACATATTTTTTCTGAAGTCAGAGATAAGTTCCTCCTTAATATTGGTGATTCAGGGTCAGGTCCTGAAGCGTAATGGTCAGTAAAGGAGAATATTTTAAAAAAAAGCAAATCATAAAAAACACAAAATCAACATCAGCCATTTATCCATCTGAACAAATTTTGATTAAAATAAAAAATGCAGAAGTGTTTCATTTGTTTGAAATTTACATCTCTGTGCTGTTCTGCTGGTTTTGTCTTATGCCATGAAAGACCATGAACACTTGAAAAGGGTTTATCTTTCATGCTTAGAAACAAATAAATGAAAAAAAAAAGTTGAAATATTAAACGGGATACTTTAGAATATTTATAGAATGATAAAATACACTTTAAACTGTATTGGTTTATATGCATTATATAGAGTATAAAATTGCTTGAAAGCTTATAATTGACATCTCTGGCTCATTAAATGTTTTCATTCTGTCACAGGTATTTCTCATAAAGCTGATCAAAGGTTTGGATTCTCCAGAAAATGGCTCATATGTTAAGAATAACTCAGAAGTGCTGAAGTCACATTTTTATTCCTGCAGGGTTACTAATGAAATCTGTACTCTGGGTGCTGAGGTTTTAGAGATGAGTTTAAGCAAAGTTTTTACAAATTAAGAAAATACCTTTAAAAAGGCAGCCTCCACTCCCAGTTTTCAGCCTCACGGCGAATGTAACATCCCTACAGTTGTCCTGATTTAAAATTTAAAACCTGTGGTGTCCAGTGAATCATCCTTTGAAGAGATGTTATAAAACTAATTGGGGTTGTAGAGCTTTTTTTTTCACTAGGATGTGAAGTTACACACAACTATGTTACATCTCAAGCTGTCCTGATGCACACTGAGCTGGGTCTCATTTGCTGCATTAGTTCAGTCCAGTGATTTCAGGGGAGGTCTGATTTATGTCAGCACATGCCTTGATAAAACAGAAAGAGATGCAAAAGGGTTGCTGGTCTGTCTGTGGCTGGTTGTAGGTTTGAGGCACCAGAGTATTTCATCATATATTCAATGGATGCTGCATGTCACAGGGAGCCCTACTGTGCTTTATGTATATTACCAGACCATGAGAGTATTTCACTCTGAAGTTTCTCCTAAAGCTCGTTAGATCACAGGGTGGAAAAAACATGGCCTGCTCTAATTCAGCTGTAACAGCTGACTCTTTTCTCAAGTTTGCTGACTGTGTCTTACATGGTTTGAGGTGCAGTCCCTGCATTTTCAGGCTGTTGGGACTACATGGCCAATGCAGAATGGAAGATCTCTCCTTTTGGCACCACAGGGCAGCAGTTTTCATGGAGGTTCAGAAGGTAATATGCAAAGGCCTGCCAGTTTACATCATACATTCATCCCAATTTTGTCAGACTTACGCTGATGATTCAAATGGTGAGCAAGCAGGCTGTGCAAGTCTCAATTTATGATCTTTGCATTACTTACTGCTTTTTTATTTCAGACAGCAGCAGTTGTTTTGCCAGCGTTGACAGCAGGTCTAGACCTACATGGAGCAAGAGGAAGACCTGATCTTTGCCCTTTCACTGAGGCATAGAATAGCTAAATCTGTGGAGGAAACAAGTCCTACTACTTAAAAAGATTTTCTCATCAAATGGCTATGGTCTCAGGATTTGACAGAGCAGCACCAGCTTCTCCTGCTGGAGATGTGCTCATGGCCCAGCACTACCCCAGAAATGGCTTAAAACAAGTGTGAGGCACAGAAAGGAGAGTTTTGGATGGCAAAGTTGGAAAGGATATGCTGGGGTAGGGCAGGGAAGGACAAGAAGAGGGCCCATGGCTGGGAAAAAAGGGCACTTATGGTCACTTTATCTCTGTGTTTGTTGCTCTGTTGTCTGCCTGTCTCCTGGTATTTCCACCACAGCACAGGCTGCAGACCTTATCGTGCAAACAAAGATTCAGAAAGAAAGACACCTCCTCCCAAGTGCCTGGATTTTTTCTGAAATGTGAGCAGGAGATGCAGGAGATGAAATCTCCCTCATCCTTGCTGGGGCCTGTCTCTGCAGCTGATTTTGAACAGCACTGAGTCATGGCAAAAGACATAATGAACTCCCTGAAGCCAAACAAACCCTTGCCAGCATCCCAAAGGGGATTCCCAGCCACCTCACTCATGTGCAGCGCCTCTGGTATCCAGTGGCTTGCCCAGATTTATTTATTTATTTGCTTTATTCACCTCTGTTTTGTCCAGAAAAGACTTATCTGTTTCTCCTCCCGTGGCTCAGGTCTTTCTTTCAGCTCCTGCCAAATCCAAGGGCCACTAGTTTTGCGAGCCTCTTTGGAGGAGCAGCCATCGCTCTCCCTGGTCAGGTTGGCCAGCAGCCAGCTCCTGGGAGGTGACCAGCACCTTCAAGGAGAGGGATGCGGTGCCACAGCTGGAGGGAGAGACGTCAGGTGGGAGATGTGGTGTTTGGCACCCTGCAAAGGCTGTGGGGCTGAAGTATCACTCTGGGACGTGGCTTTAGCCCCATCTAGGCTGATCTTCCAGTAGGGACACAGCCCCTCTTCACAAAGGGGTGACGAGAAATCCAAATCTGCAGGAGAGAGGAGGAAAAGCAATGCTCCATGGCACCGGGAGATTTTGCCAGGCTATGAATGTGGCCTTTAGCGTCTGGCACGTGTAGGCTTAGTACTGCCACACAAGCCTCTTTTCCCCTTGCCAAAGGGTGCCATTCTGGCTGGGACAAGGCTCTCAGACGCTGCCACAGCCAGGCCACTGTCATCCATGGAAACACACCAGTTTGATTCATCTTTGTATTTTCATCTGTGCCTTGCCTGGAGAGCTGCCCAGTTAGCATCTCCAAGGAAAGGGGCCGATGAGTGGCCCACCGCTGGCAGCCAGACTGCACTAGGGGGAAGGAGTGGACCTTTTCTCAATTTTTGGGGTGTCTCAGGTTGCCACGGGCCTGGTTGTGCTCCCAGACTCACCGAGTGTGGGGGAGAGCATTGTCAGCACCGCCAAGACTCAACGCCCTTCACGGCGGCTGCACACGCAGCACTGTCCTGACATTAAATAAATAGTAAAAAAAGAGAGGTGGAGAGAGAGAGTGAAAAGTACACCCTCCTTTTCACACAGAGCCCAGAAAACCTGGCTGTCAGCATCCCGCTGGACTCCCTCCAGACAGGTATTCATTACATAGATTTGACTTTATAAATATGATAGAAATGAGAACTGCAAACTTAATATGTTTTCCTTCTTGGGAGATGAGGGGGCAGGAGGGAGGGGAATAGCATTTACCTCATAATTTCCCTTTCTCTTCCCCCCTCTGTGTAAGCCACATTATTCTTTCTGCAAAGGTACTTGGGGAAACTTGCTAAAATTTTCCCTCATGCTTGAAATTTACTTACCCTGGGTAACAGGAAATGTGGTGTCTTGTGATGTAGATTGTTATACCAGATGGTAATCTTAGCACATGCTATTTGTGTAGATCTGCGGTGCAAGTGAGTCATCATTCGTAGCTGACCTTCACTGCTGTGAAAATACTTCCTTCAATAATAACAACAACAATGACAATAACAATAACAAACAACCTCTGACAGGGCTCGCCTCTGCCTGGCACGAGGACAAGGGCCTGCTGTGCAGCCAGTGAAGGTGGGTCTTGGGCTCTCGGCAGAGCACAGTTACAATCCCTCTGGAGCAGGATCCAGGACTCGTTACGAGTCTTTCCATTGGCTCTGCTGAGCTCTGGATCAGGCCCAGGTCATGTTGCATCACATTTCTTTACAGCCTCCTTACATTCCCCTCTCTGCACGCCTCTGTTGACAGAAGGCACTTGTCCTTTTTCTGCCATAAGAAGAGGCTCAGCCCCATAATCAGACCAAAATAATGTGACCAGCTTGCTGCTCTATCCAAAGTCTCTGCAGCATACTGAATTTAGCAGAAAGAGAAGACTGTGAGATGCTTTACCCCTGAATCAAAATTATGCTTGCAATTTCCTTACCTGAAAAAGGAGTATTTTTACCTGAGACAGGTAACAAAACCCATTGATATTTCAATGGTTTTGCTGGAGCCTCCCACAACATCTGTGGCAGCTCAGCCTTTCTTATCCCTTTTGTTGTCCACACAGATAATTCTGAACACAGGTTCCTGCTTCAGCAAATCTGCAGATCTAAGCCCAGATCGTGCAAGGACTCCATTGGTGCAGGATTGAGCTCATGAATTGAAATTACAGTTGTTATTAGTAGTGCCACTGCAGTCCTGTAGAAATCCAGACATAGTATTTGACTCCAGTGTTTCCTGCAGCAATGAATTCCACTCTGGGAAGAAGCACTTCCTTTCATTTTCCTGAAGTTGTCCTTCTACTGTGGGATTTAAGACAAAGATTCATTTTCCTTTCCATTAAAATTAAAATACTGGATGCTAGCAGAAAGTGGTTTCTGGCTCTTTGTAAATATCAAAACCTCAGACCTTACAAGATCTGATAGCTTTCCAGAGCTATTCTTCCAGGCATTTCAGCATCTCCTTCACTGTGTCCTAGGAAAGACGGTGAGAGTTTCAGACCAGGGTACATATTCTGCTTAGAAAGTTGTTTGATAAAATAAATAAAGCATTTAAGTAAGGAGAGCCCAGAAGCCTATCATATGTCAAACTTTTCAAAACCAATTACAACTCACATCTGATAGAGTGAAAATCACACTGGCAATTAGATCAAGAATGGCTGATTAAATTCCTCAGGCTCCCCAAATCACAACGCCAGTATTTGTTTCAAAGACCTTATAATTACTGTATTTAAAAGGCTGTTATTCAATACTCTCCTCTAACTCTAAATTGCTCCTGATGTCAGCTCGAGGTACATGAAATCCTGCCTACGGCATATGCTATGGCTGATCAGTGCCCATGACCTTCATGGCAGCGTGCATATCTGCTGCTTTGTGCTGATCTTCTCTAAGATCAGAGGAGATGGATACTGTAGAAGAGGCAATAGGTCTGACTAAAAGCCTATTAAATCAGTGGAAAAACTGGATGTTAATGGACTTTAGATCAGGTCCTTTGTGACTGATTTTGCTGGATTGCTGTTGCAATAAAAATGCCTCTTTTCTCATGCTGAACTGTACTTATCTCCCAACCAGGGGAGTACAAGTGACACATACATTCATCTTAACCTACTCCACATTTTTCAGCTGCTTTTATGAGTGGATTGACCGAGCAGGAACTAGTTGCAAAACAAAATTTAAAAAATTACTTCGGAGTGCTGTGAAATCATGTATTTTTTCTGCAACCTGTCTTGTTCAGATGAATGTCATATTTGTTACACTGTCCTGCTGGTAGCATTGATAAAGTGTTTTAAAATTGAAGTCAATTTTTTTTCTCTCACATCCAGTATATGCAGTCCTTGTAAAAGACAGAAAAATTCCTGATGTTTGAAAAAGTTGCCAAAGCAGACAGAAAATGTCTATGCTCCTGTAGAAATGCAAGTGGAATAAAGATGTTTCTAAGGGGATAAATGTCTCTCCTATTTCCTATTCCCTGTTACTTTGGTTACTGCTAGTTTTAAACATTCCTAGCATTTTGCACATAATAAAAAAATGGCAAAATCCCTGTTCATTTCTAGACACTATGTTCAAACCAAAGCTGCTTGTGTAAAGACCAAACTCCATCCCACTCCAGTATAGCAACCTGAACAGCAACCTCCAGTATAGCTAGGTGAAGCTCTTGCTACTCTGCTTTCTGAAGGAAGGAGATACAAAAACTAAAAGAAAGTAAAAACAAGAATAAAAATTGCGCAAGAAGGAGGACTTGAAAAACATCATCATAAGACCCAGTGGTCTGCCCTGCCCATTATCTTTGGTCTTATGATCACCATTGAGTGCATTTCTTCCTTCTATGGTTTGGTCCAGGATGCAGGTCCTATATATGGCCATGCTATGACATGACAGAGTGCTCAGCTGTGGATAAATGGAACTGTCATAGCAGTTATTCCTTGCATCCAGCCATCATCACCTCTTCCCCTCTACTGCCACTCTTTCCCCCAAAACTGCTCCTCAAAGGAAGTAAACCCAAAGCAGGCAGCCCCTGTCCCCATTCCATTACCAGAGCCACAAACCAGTGTGTCCACCTCAGGACAAAGAGCTAGGAACATTTCCTGCTGGAAGCTTTCATAGCTGTCCTGCAGCTTGTGTTTCTTTTACTTATTTAGGGAACTATTTTTCAGCTTAGTATCTATTCATGCTCTGCCTAGGGCAGAATAAGAGTTTACTGGCCATCTGATTTTTTTTTTGCATAAGCATTGCCCATCAGTGCCCATAGGTTTGTGTTTTGCAGTATAGACTGCATGGGATTTCATTTGTGCTTAATAACCTATTAAAATGACTGAGAGCTGCCACTATAGGTTTGCTTCTCCTGAAAGCATTTTAGTTTTCATTAAACAGTAGCATCTGTGGCTTTTTTTTTTAGTTTTTAAAAGCATAAAAAACTCATTATTTATTTTCCTCAAAGTGTTACATAGAAAACACCCCTGGCTGAAGTATCTACAAATATGGCATTCTCTGATGTTCCTCATTTGTCTGTCATTAGCAATACCCTTTAGTAATCCCTGGCTAAGGCATTTCTCAGATATGCAGTTCTTCTGGTAACTTATTTACTCAGAACAGTTTACTTCAGAGGCAACATCTGGATTTCCATGGAAGCCAGCCTTACAGCTTAGCTGACTGAGGTACCAGAGAGGTCAAGAGAACTGCCTGTGGTGATACTTTAGCTGCCATTGAACTTAAGACCTTCCTGCCTCCAAAACACTGTGCTGTAACTGTCAGACTCTCTCATCAAAAATCATATTCCTGGGGATGATCTTCTTTCCTTGGGCCCTGGTTACATCCTTCCTTTTTCATGGTCATTTTTAGGCCAATTTTATCTGTTCACTGTATCAGCCCTGCAGTACTGTCTTAAGATATTTTGCTTTGCTCTGCATTTGCTTCCAAAACACATTTCAGTGTTTTCTTCAGATGACAGACAAGGTTTGAAAGTGTTCTTTTGGCCCTTGAAAAATGATTTTCTATTCCTTGCAAAATTCTGAGATGTACAGGTATTTCTTCATCTGTGATCATCTTGTGAAATCATGTCTTGTTCAGAGTGTTCTGAAGCCATAAAAAATCCATACAAAACAAAACTGTATTGTCTTCAGCTATTGTTTGTGTGCTAATTAAACATCTCTTTGAACAAACGGTGTTAACTCTCTAATAAACTTGTAATGAAAGAAATATTCAAAGCCTCTGTGATTAATGAGCAGATGTTAACATGCAGTGCAAGCTTATGGGAAACCATTTCTAATAGTGATGTCAACAGAGAGCAATTCACAGACATAATTACTAAAAAATTATCAGAGACTTCCTTGTCAAGTATTTTGTATGTTTATAAAGCTGTTGGTGACTCATTTTAAGCAGTCTGGGAGACTTATTTGATTTGGAATTGGGGTTTTATTATAGCTTAGCTGTTATGTAATAGTTTACTCAGACGGAATGGTCAGCTATTCTTCCATCCCAGCATAGTCCTTATGTGTGCACTGAGATTCCTTGTAATTCTTTCAGCAAATTGTATCTAAAGACTTTTCCATGCTTTGGAAACACGGTTCTTGTTAAAGCTGAGTAGTAGAACAGCCCTTTGCTTAATTACCCATCAGATTGTCTGCCATCCACTATAAAGTTCAAATGCTGCAGTATTAGCCACCTTGTGATGCTCAATTCCCTGTTCATGTGCAGCAGCTCTCTGACATGCGAGCAGCCTCAGTAAATTTTGAGTTTGTTTTAGAGGCAATTTCATAGCAGGCAGAGTGCTGCCATACACAAAAGGCAGGTGTAATCACTAATTTCTTAGGTTACAGCACAAACTGCAGTTAATGTTGCCTGTCTCTCCAGTGTCATTAATGTTGAAGTGAAATAATCTGGATGTAATTTTCGCACTGGCGCTAAAATGACATTTCAGTGAATCCACGAGTTTTCTTTTCCAAGACATTCCAGTACAATCAGCTATAGAATTACCTATCTTTTTCTTTGATTGCTTACTGTCGTTCCTTCAGATGAACTCCAAAACCCAAACTTGGCATATTGATAAAGGCAAGCACAGCTGTCCTCCATTCCTGGCTCTTCTCCGTGAGACTGAGGATTTTATATAGCTGGGATGTAGCTGGTATTTGTAGAAAGCACTGAATTTTTTGGATGCTAATACAGAATTGTTGTTTTGATTTCTGCGTATCATGGTAGTGACAAGCTGTGGCAGATAAAAAATGCCCATCAACATCATATTTAGATTTGCACTACCAAACTGTGCTCAGTGTTGCCAACAAACCAAGATAGTTTTGGGCCACTGCTCTGTAGCAGAGTGTTGGAACCTCTTTGCATACTTTCATATTTTCTGACCTGCAAATATTATTTAAATGAAATTAAAATCATCAGCTGCAGTCAAACCTGACACAATTTCCTGGATAATTATTTTGCTGCACAAACACAAAAGCATATCAGTACAAACAGGTTTTGTAAGCAACTCAGACCATAATCGTTTGGGGGCAGAAATAGCCTATATTTTTAATATAGCCAGCCAGCTGCTTTTGGTGCAGATGAGGCACAAGTGCACATTCTCAGCCCGCAAGGAGCTTCAAAAAGATTTGTCAAAAAAGACCTCTTCCTAGAGATGGCACTGGTGGTTTGGTACTCCAAATGTCAGAGTGCTAATCAGCACTCAGGAAGGGACTATTGCAACAGAGAGCAGAGATGTCAGAGTTTGATCCTCTCCTACTCAGTACAGGAATGTTTCTGTGTCTCAGAGAAATGCCACAAGGAGTTTGGCTTCTGAGGGTCCCTAGAAGCCATAGGAGCCGGGTGCCTAAAACCCACTTCACAAATGCTTTGGAAGCAAGAATGAGCAAAGGACTTTTGTGGCTGGAACTTGCAAGGGTACTGCAGCTTTCCAGGAGATGATGGAAGTATTTTTAATCAGGAAGCCAGTGGGTCAAATGCTGTTCTCAGATGTATGGGTAGAAATTACTCCTCTGACATTGGGACGCCTGATCTTGTATTTCTCTCTTGCTTTTTCTACCTTTACTACAGCCTATATGGCTCTGGTCCTGGGAAGATCCCCTGTCCTGGAGGAATTTTTGACAGCAGATGCAAAATAGAAGGTTTCAAATCACCTTGGTGACCTTTCACTGCTGCAGCAATTACTCTGATTAAGTTTTATGAGGGGTGGTGCGAAAACAGAGAACTGGAAGGAGCCATTTACATCCCTCTCCTTCAAATTCTTTAGTCAGAACTGACACTCTGGACCACCTCATCCCCAAGCTTCCCTGGCTCTGGACTACACACAGCTCCCTTGTGCCAAGGAGAGAGTTTCTGCCAAAACAATGCCACGCACGGGCTGGCTCCCTTTTGCCTGCAGATAATTCATTCCAACCTGGTAACACATCTGGGAAGCCGACACTTTGGGCTTGTGTCCAACACCATACTTTTGCAAATATATCAATGTCAAATAGAGATAGGACAGCAGAGACATGCTGTAGCTTTTTCTCTTTGCATTTTCTTTTTCTGTAGGATTACTGGGGAGATGTTTATCTGAGCAACATCTGTCCTGGAAAACAGGATAGTGCCAGGATATTGAACTGGAAAAACAATTCAGTACAGAGAAACTGCAATCTTTTTTCAGGATTCCTGTGAGCATGGAAGACTTGTGAGGCCTTATAGGGGCATCCAGAAGCATGTGTTACCTAAAGAAGTACCTTCAAAATTTGGATAAATGATGCAAAAAGACTTACAAGGCTGGGAGACCTTCTGTCTTTCCTGCTGTGTTTAGCTGTGGAGCTCCCTTTCCCAGGCTTCAGGCTACATGTGATGGCAAGATGGCCTTTGCAGCACCCATGGCAAGACAGAAGCACTTGGCAGGTCAAACCATCTTTGCAGAGATCCCTCCTTTCCAGCCCTGCAATCTCCCAGAGCATAGATGAGTTGAAATTTAGCAGTGTGAAAATCTCCGTCATCAAGAGCAAGCCCTGGCCACATGCCGTGGTGGGAAGGGACACATTGGCTGGTTTGAGGTAAGTTACTGCAGGAGCTGAAGTGACCCAACTGGGCAGCCCTAGGGACAGAACATTCTCAACTCTATCCTTCAATGGCAATACAGTCTGAGATGGAAAATTTGAAAATGGACAAGCACATTTAAGGGGTAAAATGTTATTTTAAGCACACAGTGTTTTCTAAACTATTTACGTATCTAAGCTATACTTATTTATGGGATGATCAAGCAAGGTACCAAAGCCTATATTTAAGCATGCAAGAGCTCTACCTATTACATGGTCAGCATTGAGTCTCATCATGAAATGCATTCCTCAAGTCACGCTTTTAACTGGCTTTGAAAAGCCCATCTCTACACCACTGAATCGCATGTGAGTCATGCAATGCAGCCCAAGCAAGCTTAAGTCTGTAATCTTCATATGAATAATAATTATCATCTCTGATAGATCTTTTAATTCTAAAAATATTCTGCTTTTTTATGGAAAGGTGTAAACAGCATGAAGTTTGGTGAATGGTAACAGCAGAAATATTTAGGAGTATAAAAGAGATGGAGGGAATGACTCATGTATGTATAGCTCTGAACACCATAATTTTTGAAGTGACTTCTGGATAGGAAAGTTAAAATTGTTACCAAAACAATAAAATTCAGGGCTGGTTTTATTTTGAAAACCTTTGAAGTAACTCCCTTTTATATATTTTAATATTTTTAAATCTTCAGCAAGACTTTTTCTAAAGTTATTTTCAATTGTTTTTTGTCAGAAAAATTGTAGTGAGCTATAGGCATGTGTATGTAAAATGAGCAGTAATAAAATAAAGTTGTAAAATGCAAAACAACCTGAACAGCAGGTACTTTCCAGAAGTGTTTTGTTTTGTTTTGTTTTGGTTTTGTGGGTTTTTTTTTTCACTTTTTGTAAGATATGCTTGGAGGAAAAATGTGTGTTGCAGTGTCCAAATGGCTAAAAAAGCAGACCCAGTAAATAAACCCTGTTTTGGACTGTTTGTATCTTGCTGGAGACTACAGAGCAAAGAAGGGAGGTGCTCTGCACAGGGACTGCTTGAACTTTGTGAAAGGGAAAAGAAGCTTTGGGGGTATCCTGTGCCATAGAAAGAAATGCATGTCAGAGCTGTATGTGTCTGTATATTTATGTGGTGTGTGTGGGTGAGAGAGAGGGTCCTGGAAGCAGAAACTACATGAGGGATGTGGTCCTGGAAAGAGAAAACTAGGGAAAGGCCAAAGAGCATTGCTGAGCTGGATCCAGCCCTGGGACATCACTGCAGCCAAGGAAGCTGTGAGTTAGATTTTTTTTTTTTTACGTGTACATTTTTTATTACATTCTGAGTAATTTCCCACAACAGTCCACATTTTTGAGCCTTTTCAGAAGGGGAAAGGGAGGGAGGCTTGAGAAACATCAGAACTTTTTTTTTTTTTTGAGAAATTCCAGATCTCTTGAGAGCATAAAGCATTTTTAAGGTTCCTTACCCTTATTTAAAAAGCTAATGATGACATAACCAAACAGACTATAAAGGAGCAGCAGCTGCTCAGTGAGAAGAAAACCGTAGGGGGCAGATCCTCTGCTGGCGATCGCTGGCGAAATTAGAGGCAGCCTGGCAGATGTCAGCAGCTGAATGTTCCCAGCCATCAGCGTAGGCTCTAAGCGCTGCTTTTTCCGCCGGGCGCTGCGGGGCGAGCCGAGCGGGCAGAGGGAGCGGAGCGCAGCTCAGCTCACCTTGCGCCGAGAGGAGCCGGGGTCGGCTGGCTCACTGCGATCGCAGCGCCAGTGTGCGGTGCAGGCAGGGCTAAAGCACATCGCAAACACATTTCAAACACAGCCTCCCTCCTGCGGGAAGCACGGGGCCAGGCTCCCTGTCGGCGCACAGCCGTGGTCAATCCCGCCATCCGCCGCTGCCCCGTGCCCCGGCGGGCGAGGCCGAGTCGTTCACCAAACACACAGAAGTGGTGCCCGTTTCTGGGTTCTGCTTGGGTCGTTTTTGCTGCCGGTGATAATTATTTCTATTACTTGTCTTTGTTATGGTCTGGTTTTTAAAAGTTTGTTCCTGCTATTTTCGCTTTTCAGAAGAGCTGGGGAACGGTTACAACCTGGGGGTGATGATGGTAAAACTCACGACTTAATTTCTGAGTACTGTGAGAGATATATCCTCCCATCATAACATTTTTATGGCAAGTTTAATGTTCGGCTCATCTGGAATAAGCTGTGAGAGCCGCACTACAGGAAGCTGTCAGNTTCCCTGGAGCAAAAAGGCTGTGATTCTTGGCAGACTTCATGTCAGCTACTCAGGTCAGGGGGAAGTCATTACTTCCTCCTCCCACACTGCTTAGTCGTGTTAGGTTAGGACAAGACTTTGCAAGACGTTGTCCAATGTTTGCAATGTGTCTTTCCCATAAAGGAAGAAACTGAAATGCGTCATAAACCTTAAAATTCCAGAAAATGAAGCTGCTTCATTGATAGGTGAAAATGTACCAAAATATAACAAATAAGGGATTTGAATATAGTTGTGGTTACAACTCTCATCTGGGAATGGGGAGAACTTGAATTCTCTTCTTAACCACACCTCAGTCTTACTTGAATTTTCAATTAGGCTGAGATGCTGTCTGTCTTTGTTGTTGTTATCGCCCTTATATTTCAATAATTTTGAGGTAGTTAGCTCCCTTTGTTGTTAGATTCAAAAACTTCTGATGATAGAAGGGCCTTTATTTTCCCAGCTGAAAAGAGATTACCCACCTGGGAAGGAGAAATGGGAGGCTTTCCTGTGTACTGAGTGCCTTTCTTGTAAAGCAGCCTGAGACAGTGAATAGACCCTCATTATTGCTGTAAGGCTTTATTTANTGGTGTGTGTGGGTGAGAGAGAGGGTCCTGGAAGCAGAAACTACATGAGGGATGTGGTCCTGGAAAGAGAAAACTAGGGAAAGGCCAAAGAGCATTGCTGAGCTGGATCCAGCCCTGGGACATCACTGCAGCCAAGGAAGCTGTGAGTTAGATTTTTTTTTTTTTACGTGTACATTTTTTATTACATTCTGAGTAATTTCCCACAACAGTCCACATTTTTGAGCCTTTTCAGAAGGGGAAAGGGAGGGAGGCTTGAGAAACATCAGAACTTTTTTTTTTTTTTGAGAAATTCCAGATCTCTTGAGAGCATAAAGCATTTTTAAGGTTCCTTACCCTTATTTAAAAAGCTAATGATGACATAACCAAACAGACTATAAAGGAGCAGCAGCTGCTCAGTGAGAAGAAAACCGTAGGGGGCAGATCCTCTGCTGGCGATCGCTGGCGAAATTAGAGGCAGCCTGGCAGATGTCAGCAGCTGAATGTTCCCAGCCATCAGCGTAGGCTCTAAGCGCTGCTTTTTCCGCCGGGCGCTGCGGGGCGAGCCGAGCGGGCAGAGGGAGCGGAGCGCAGCTCAGCTCACCTTGCGCCGAGAGGAGCCGGGGTCGGCTGGCTCACTGCGATCGCAGCGCCAGTGTGCGGTGCAGGCAGGGCTAAAGCACATCGCAAACACATTTCAAACACAGCCTCCCTCCTGCGGGAAGCACGGGGCCAGGCTCCCTGTCGGCGCACAGCCGTGGTCAATCCCGCCATCCGCCGCTGCCCCGTGCCCCGGCGGGCGAGGCCGAGTCGTTCACCAAACACACAGAAGTGGTGCCCGTTTCTGGGTTCTGCTTGGGTCGTTTTTGCTGCCGGTGATAATTATTTCTATTACTTGTCTTTGTTATGGTCTGGTTTTTAAAAGTTTGTTCCTGCTATTTTCGCTTTTCAGAAGAGCTGGGGAACGGTTACAACCTGGGGGTGATGATGGTAAAACTCACGACTTAATTTCTGAGTACTGTGAGAGATATATCCTCCCATCATAACATTTTTATGGCAAGTTTAATGTTCGGCTCATCTGGAATAAGCTGTGAGAGCCGCACTACAGGAAGCTGTCAGGGTTGCTGCCGATTTTTTATTCTCTTTGGAGAAGAAGAAAACACAGGCTTCCGTCCTCAGTGGATTCTGTGATTTGTGAAGCACTGAAAGAGATCAGATTTCTGCAGAAAAGGAATATCCAATGTGTAATTATTTGTGCCAATTCCAGTTCAAACATAAGCCTTTCTTATACAAATAGTTCATGGCAGAGCAAAATATATTAAGAGGGATGTGAGCTGTAACCAGAGTGGAGGGAATACTAATACTTTGTCCAGACTGGGGTTTGGGAGGTGGGTTTATTGCTGTTTAGAATAAGAATCGAGAAATTCTGGAGCAGTGCTGTGCTTTATTTTTGTTCTGTTGTGAAATTCCATCCTTACAGCTCTGCCTTTCTCTCCACACAGGAAACCCACTTTCTTTTCCAAATGGGCTAGACTCTGCATTTCATATGCTACTCCACACTGTGGGCACTGCAAAATGGTACCAACCCGAGAAGGCTGCTCTGCCCAACCCTTTGCAAGCAAACTACTGGCGGGGGAAAAAGGTGGGCAGGAATTTATTACTTCTTTTTAAGTGTTGCAGCCACTCGCTTCTGCCACATGGAGCACAGGAGGGTGCAGAGACATACTTCTGAGCCCCTCCTCTCTTTGTCGTTCCCCCCCCNAAGGGATTTGAATATAGTTGTGGTTACAACTCTCATCTGGGAATGGGGAGAACTTGAATTCTCTTCTTAACCACACCTCAGTCTTACTTGAATTTTCAATTAGGCTGAGATGCTGTCTGTCTTTGTTGTTGTTATCGCCCTTATATTTCAATAATTTTGAGGTAGTTAGCTCCCTTTGTTGTTAGATTCAAAAACTTCTGATGATAGAAGGGCCTTTATTTTCCCAGCTGAAAAGAGATTACCCACCTGGGAAGGAGAAATGGGAGGCTTTCCTGTGTACTGAGTGCCTTTCTTGTAAAGCAGCCTGAGACAGTGAATAGACCCTCATTATTGCTGTAAGGCTTTATTTATTAAATACAGTTAGCAGTAGGAGTACAACAACAGCAGTTAAACTATAATGAGGATCTTTCATCACAGAAATAACATTGGGATCTTGGCTGACATATTTAAAGGAAAAGAGAAAAATGGGCAGGCTAGTGGAAACATTACTGAGCCTTCTATCTCTAACCTATTTCTTTTAGATAATTGCATTCCCCATTAATACTAATTATTATTATCTAATATCTATTAGTAGAACTTAGTAATGTAATAGCCTTTTATTTCTTATCGCTATTATGGGTAATGCAAGCCCCACAAGAAAGGACAAACACAAGAAGAGCACACAGAACTCAACTAGGGAAACACAGCTTGCCTGCTATGGAAAGGGAACTCTGCACTGGCATTGCGGTCATTGTGGACTCCTCCCCCTCAAAAAGAGAGCCCCCATCTTATCAGTTAATAAAATTTTATAAACTTGGTAATTTCACCACCTACCCCTTCTACCCTTAGAAAGCAGTGGAAGCCAAACAGGCTTTATGGTATGGTGGCCTAAATCCCTTCTCCCGAAATTCCCCTTTCCCTCCCCACCACCTTACAGGAAAATTCTGGGTCCTGATACAATATCAGACAGCAGACAGCTAAGCAAACACCTGGATGCTGCAGAGCACCACTAGTGGCAGTATCTGCTGCAAAGGAACTGACACCAAAATCTGGGGCTCTCATTTTTCCATGAGCAAGGTGCTCCAAAGCCAGCTCATGCCTGTTGCTGATACTGCCATGCCTTTCCAAAGCTTTCACACCAGAAGCAATTGCAAGTGGGGACATTTCTGCATGTCACCCACACCTTCCTATTCGGATACTCTGTCTTTTCCAGGTTGTAGAGATCATGTGTGTTGATGTTGTTCTGAACTGCCTGGCAGAGCTGGCTGCCATATCTGATGGTTATGTTCTTGCACTGGCACTGCAACAGACTGGATTAAGCTTCAATAATAAGCACTGACACTAACATAAATATTTGTGGTTATGCTTCCCATTTTTTCTTTATAGGAAGCAAGCTAAAATTTTGAAATATTTCAGTGATGTGATCAGTGGACAGTAGTGGGAAAAATTTTCTCCAAAGTTTGATTTGTGATCAAAATAAGGAGGGAAGATCTGAAAGACCAGAAAATATTTTTGTTAATCAGGATATGGCACTTAACAACATCTGGATGTCAAAGCAAGTGTTTTGAATTCAATACTATTGACATGTGTCACTTAAATGATTTTTTTTCCTTCAGAGATGATTGAGTGGTTACAATTTTTGGCAATAGTTTTGCAGTCTGTTGCTTACATACCTGACCCATGGTCTGTTTGTCTTATGATGTCTGTGGGAAAACAAAACAAAACAAAAACCAGTTCCCCCACTCCTTCCCTCTCTCCAGTCCTGGAAATAGTTCAGGACCCAGAAAAAAGCTCTAGGACTGGGTCTTATCCTCTCAGTGAACCGTTCTGACCAGAGGGCAACCTCATGGGATTAATGCTGCTTTTGTCTATGACATCACGTAACACCAAACCAAAAAGTATCTGATTCTTCTGAAAATCAAAGAGACATGATTAAACACAATATAACAGCCTGGGAATGTAGACAAGAAAGTTTGAGTAAGAGGTCAGAGAAAGATCAGGCATCAGCTCTTGCTCTCTGCAAAATGATAAAACTAACAGGGAGTAGTGACTCAGCCTCCCCTGATCAAAAAGCTCCTTTCTTTGCAGTGTAAACAACTGTAGTCAGTGTTCTTGAAATCCCAGACTGAAACATCAACCAACACTGGAAAATAAGATTCCCCAGAATGCCTTCCCTATCCTAGGCATAACCTGTGGCTGATGTTTCAGGGGATTTTATTCCCTGTGACTGGGATTCACTGTCTAAAAGTGGCTGCTGCATGAGTAGAAGAGAAAAAAGTTTTGTGTGTGGACTGTGACCTCAAGAGTGTGAAACAAATATTTTGTTTCAAATCATCCCTTAACCCATTTCAGCAGTAAATTGAGTGACCAGTATTATAAACCAAGAAAAAAGTGGGGAAGTGTTGCTTTGGAGGAATGAATGAAAAATGAAGCTAACAAAGAATAACTCTTTCAAGCTAAAGCTTGGTGTCTAATTTTTTTGCTGAATAACTTGTTTTGAAGAATAAGAGACTCCTTCTCTTGCCAGGTCCCTGCAGCTAGATTTTATAGCTACAATGAACAAGTATGCATCTGTGTAAATGCTCTTTAATTTTCTTTTTACATCATATTTACACTGCTCAGACAGTAAAACTGCTGAATGTTTTAATTAGCACTCCCATGGCTATGAAGTTGTTTGAAACTTTCAGGCGATGTGAAAAGGCTGGCACATCAATAAAGGCTGCAGTCGCTCGATGCTGACAAAGGGGGTGAGGTGTTTGAAGCACATCAATTGTATTTGTTTCGGGCTGGGGACCGGCCGGAGCGCCGGATTCCTCAGCCCTTACACACAGCACGCAGCCCCGACCCGCAGCGCTCCTTGGGCAGCGCTCCTTGGACCGCCTTCCAGGAGCCTCGCACGGCTCAGCGTGAGCTCAGGGTTGCAAAGCCAGGCTCAGGGAGGGCTGGAGCCTGTTCCTCCTCCAAGGTGGTTTCACCAGCATTTGTCACCTGTGGAAGCAGAGGTGGGGAAATTTTTGCTCTCAGCGTTTTCAGAAATTCCCCAGTGAGGTTATTAAGAAGAAATCAAGTAGTTTGAATTACATGAAAGCTTTCTAGGGAATCCTTGTTTTTATTAATGCAATTTTAATGTAATTTTCATAGACTTATAGAATAAATGAGGCTGGAAAACACCTTGGGAGTTCATATAGTCCAACCTCATTAAGAACAGTATTTTGCATGTAAATGTAGAGCTGGCAAAACCTGCTGGCTGCAGAGTATCTCCTGTCTTTGTTTATTGTAGAACACATACAACTGTGCAAACTGTCTAACACTGGCCTGTCAATTCATTTCAGGCCCAACTCAATCTATGGGGGAGAGCACCTCCTCTGTGATGTTTGGGCTCTGCCAGCACAGCTGCTCATCACAAGAGGACCGACTGTTCCACTGGAAGAAGACTGCAAGAGATGCTCTAATGCAACTACTCTGTTGAGGCAGGACCAAGAATCTCAAAGCTGTGTCGGCTTGCTGTGTTTGCAGTGTGCACATTTGTCCCAAAGACCTAAACTGAAACCATGGATGGTGCTGTGGCTGTTTATAATGTCCCCTGGAACTTTCATAGCTCAGATATCAATATGAGTGATTGCTCTTAGCTTGGACTCAGCATCCCCCTAAAGACCAAAGGAGCAGTCTTTCACTTGGTGTTGGAGAGAAAAAAAAAAATCTTGGGACAGAGCAAGTAAATAAGCCCATAGACTTGAGAAGGCTGTTAAAAAATATGAGAATTTATTAAATTTATGGTTCAGGGGACTCGAAAAAGTATTACAAGAAAAAAAATAAAGACAAGCTAAGAACAAAATTGTAGGTTAAAAGAAACGAAGATGATAAGTAGTGGCAAAACCCCAACTTTCCTCGTGTTTCTTCAAACAAAAAAGAGATGCTTAGGAGGACACATTGTACCGCAGAAGGTATTTGTCACTTCTGTGTGTGATGTGTCATAAGGGTGAGATTTGGTGTGAAGAACCACAGGCCAAAGAGCAAAGAAAAACCTGAAACATCTATCTTCTGTAAAAACCCCAAGTTTCATTAACATCACATTTTTGGTAGTTTGGATTCTCAAGTTTTAATGTAATTGCACTGTACTCTCTGAATTCTGGTTTGAGATCAGCTTCTGATTCTTGCCATCTTGTGGTGTGGTGCTGCACTGCGACCATCCCTGAGGTCCTCTGCAGATACAGCACCTGAAAAACAACATGCTTTCATAGAGATCTTGCCAAAAAAAAAAAAAAAGACCCTTTCTTTGATGATTCCTTCTATAATTTGCAGTATTTTTTCTGTGTCTAGGTCTTCATTTAAACTCTGTTTCCCCAGTTCTTATGAGGAGTCCAAGCTATTCCCAGTCTGGAACCTGAGACTGACAGAAATGACCTCTCTCCAAATCTCTTTCTAGCTTGAACTCTTGGGCCATTTCCTTCTTGCAAAGCCACAGAGTCTCCACACTCTTCTTGAAGCTGTTCTTGGATTTAAAATACTCCAGCTCATCATAGTCTGTATCTCAGACACTCAGACACCAGCTCATTTACCAGAGCTAAGACCATTTTTTTAAAATAGTGCTTTAAGAGGGAGCTGTACAGCTCAAGCTCCTGTCCTCCTACCTCTTTTATCTTACCCTCCCATCCTTCCCAGGACTCTACACCTTTAAGCAGGAGATGGTCAGAGGAGAGGTGGCAGACCTCTGGAACCCACAGGCTTTAAAGGGAACCCCTGTACTTCTGCAATGCTCTTTGTTGCAGCAGTCCACATCTAGGAGCCAAGCCCCACAGAACTACCACAGGTGTTTCCTTTTTTTAATATCCTAAGTATCGGGCATGTGTGCTATTAGTGACATGCTTTTGTGCTTCAAGGTGCTGGAAAATGATTAATGTCTAAGGGTGTCTACTGCCAGCATCTGATCTGAGTTCACTGACTCTCATTTAACTGGTTAGGAAAAGTCATGTCTCGTGGAGCAGCTCTGTCTCAGCAATCTTCCGCACTGAGAGGTCTCCATGGAAGACATTTGAGGCTTTGCTGAATCTCAGTTCATCTCAGACTTTTCCAATCACAGTAAGAGTTGAGCGATTTTGACACTGGGGTGCTCTCTCTCCCAGTTTGCCAGAAAGATGACTTCATTCTAGGCCTGAAGAACTTGGACGTCAGTCAAAAGGATGTCTTGCTGACTGGCTTACCTAAGGCTGGCCAGCTGTGGCTGTCCCCGCCATCTGATGAGCCTGGGACCCAGTGAGAAAGAACCTGTGTGTAACAACTCTGCAGGGACAGGAGTCTATTGACTATAGAATCTGTATAACAGACCTTATTCTCCCAGCTATGTTGTGGAGGGAAAAAAAATATCCTCAGGTGTCTTAGTTTGTAGACCTGTTTGCAAAAAGGTGCAACAGAGAGAATGATGAAACAGATGGGTTAAAGTGAAAACAAAAAAGAAATAAATTTCAACTCAAAGTTCATGTCAAGGTTTCATCTGTTTGCTTGCTTGTTTTTAAAAGAAAAGAAAACAAAAACCAAACAACAAAAATAATAATAACAAAAACCCAGAACCGAGAGCCAAGAGAAAGCATGAATAAAGGCTTCTTTGCTCTAGGATTTTGATCAAAATCCAAAAGCTTTATCCAGATAATGAATTTTGCACCTTTTTGTGTATTTTTAAGAGGATTTAAGAAAGTTTGTGCTGTTCATTGTTGAAGGTGGAATGTAGAATCAGAGAATGAAATATTATTTGGACTCTTTGGACTGGAAGAGACCTTCAAGATCATCTGGTTCCAACTCCTTGCCATGGATAGGGATACCTTCCACTAGACCAGGTTCCTTGATGTCCAATCCAGACCAGCCTTGAACACTGCCAGGGATGGGGAATCCACAACTTCCCTGGGCAACCTGTTCCAGTGCCTCTAAATATACTGTGCCTTGCATTGTCTGATACGTAAAAAACTCCTTGAGTGCTAGTACATGACCTGAGGAGAATTTGAACAGGTTTCACTAATATATTTGCTTTAAGGAAATGTTATTTTACTTGCAGCTGGTACGAATTTTAGCTTTGGTGAGTTTTTAGTTCTTTTTTAGGAAAAAGTTTGTTGGTTACACCACCATTTCTAAGTTAAAAGGTGCAGTGCAAAAGCGAAGCACAGGAACAGCAGCTGCCTCTCTCCTGCCACAGCAGTGAGCTCTGTGCTAACTGCTCAGAGCCATACAGACAGCAGGAGCTGCAAAGGCTGCAAGGATGATGAAGAGCTAAGACTTTGTGCCTGCCAAAGGAAAAGCCTGAAAAGCAAAAGGCCTGGGGGTTGTCTTCCCATCACATCCAGGGCTGCACCTGACAGCCACAAGGACTAAGAGTGCCCTGCACTCTCAGCCTGCCTCCATACAGAGACAGGATGTTCAATACTGCCCATCTTCTTCCTACTCTACCTCCTTGTTGTTTTTTGGGTGTTTTAATTGTATCTGTAAATGTTTGCTCCTAGAGAAGGCTACTCAAGCTAGGGGAAGGCAAGGGTAGAGTATGGGAAATGGTGAAATAAAACCCCTCCTCACTGAAACTTCACACAGACTACTTACAAGATTTGGCTGCTTGATAATACATGCTAGAAGCCTGAATCATAACACACACTCATCAAAAAACCCCAAAAACAAAAATCCTGAAAGCTAAAAAGAGTGGCACATACCAAAGTGTGAAAGAGTCAGAGATAGAAAAAAGGCTAACAAAAACAAAAATAGAAACTGTGTTAAACACTGGTTTCCTCCCAGAGTTTTGACTAATATCGAGGGGCCAACAATGAGCATACCACATCAGAGACCCTTTTCACCTTGCCCAAAGTAACGAGCTCATGTTTGCAGATTGCCCAACACTTTGTTTTCAAGCCAAGAGTAACAAATTGTTACAATGTGGGAAGAGGTTATGGACAAAGTACAAATCCGTAGGATGCTTTAACCATCTATGATTTTGTTTGTTAGACCTTGTAATAGAAAAGAGGCAGTCTTGAGCACCATAGCCCCTAAAGGGGAAAGACGGAATGGTGCAGTCCCATTCAGTCCCTGACACTTCAGGATATTTCATTAAGGCAAAGCTACTATACATGTGTTTAAGAATGCCTTCAGTTAGATCATTTGCTTCGCGGTGTTTCTCATTTTTATCCTAAGTAATCATAGTTTTGAATGTGGGGAAAAATACACTGGGTACCTTCTTCCAAAAGGAATATTTACTTTTTCTTGGCTAGATGGAGCTCCTTGGTTAGATGAACCAATGAAAACAAGCTCCAGCTATTGCTTTCTTTGCAGGTGGGAACCTATGGATGCAACTGATGAGTGTGTGTGTGTTTTATATGAGTGTGTGTGTGTGCTTTGTATGAATGTGTATGTGTTTTGTATGAGTGTGTGTGTGTTTGATATGAGTGTGTGCTTTGTACAAGTGTGTGTGTACTTTGTATGAGTGTGTGTGTGTTTTGTATGAGTGTGTGTGTGTTTTCCCTGCTCATCCCACTTGCCTACTCTCATCTACCTGCTTCATTCTTCAGTTCTCTGCTAAACCTTGTCAAAGTCAAATCAAAGGAGAATTTGGACTCAAGTGAAGACTATAAAGTTGTTTCACGATAGACCAGTAGATCCTATTTGATAATTCAGCATTCATTGCCTCTGTATATCTTCAGTAACTTTTAGGAAGAAAGAGTCACTATTGGGTCTCCAAGGAACACTTCGAAAATTTTAAGAACGTATTTTAGGTATGAATTGTGACATGGTAAGCTCTCTCCTTGTTTTCTGCCTTGGCAAGCATGATAAGTATTTCGAAGTATATTGAATTAATTGACTTAGCATCTGTTTCTGCAAATACTTTTTGCTATACAGTTGGATGTTTTTAGGGACACTGCTTCCCTGTGTACTGAAACTTCTTTCTTACCTGATTTTGTTTTAATTATTGATTGGAGATGATTGCTGTAAATGCATGAAAACCTGAGTCGCTTTCTTCATTTTATAGTTTGAAAAATCCATCTCTAATCCTGGCTCAGAAAATCTTAAAAGATAATTATTTTGTTTTGTGTCTTTAGATACTGGAAAATGTTTAAATCAATGCTCCCTCTTCTTTCTCTCTCTGTCTCTTCTTCCACCCCTCTTGCTGCTTTCTCTCCTGATGTCTTCTTGAACAGGCAAAGGGAGGGGGAGAAAATTCAGGGATTGAAGGAAAGTCTCAAAGTCATGAGGTACAAATCCTCTTTCCATATTCTTTCCCTGCTTCCATTCCCCCAGGGCCCTTGAAGGCAAAGATAAAAATATCTCAGATGGCCAACAGTGTGTCTCTGCTTGATTTTACTGAAAAGGAGAGTATGAGACAAAACAGACTCCACTGTGGTTGCCATTTAAATTAGCTATAGAAAATTGTGATGACAGTCTGAGTTAATTAATAAATCATTATTACAATTTCATATATTCATATTCTGCCTACAATAAAAAGTCTACATGTCTTTGAGAATACGGCACAAGCCAAATACTGCTTTGTTACAAGGCATTTAACACACTATTTCTTTCTGTGAAAAATATTATTCAGAGACAATTAAATGCCTCAAGGGAGAAAGTGTATATTTCTACAGTCATGCTATAAAGGACAGATTTTGGGAAGATTTCCTGTGTTTAGCTTCTCAGCTGCAGGTTCAGAAGGCTTATTTCATTTCTCGGCTGAATTGACCCAGTGACTCTTCCTTCCGAGGCGTTGAAGAGAGCAGTGTCTGTTGTTATTTATTTGTTATGTTCAGTAGTGTAATGAATAAGAAGGCCCCAGAGGTTAATTAAAGCTCCTGTTGTTAATTGTTAATGGTTCTCAGTTACCTGTCAATTTTGTTGAAGTTCTGTTCCCCCAGTTGTGTGTCCTACTTTCTACTTCCTGCGTCCCCACTTCCTGGTTCCTGTTCCCGGCGTCGGGCATAACACCCACTGTTCCCAGGGAAACTAGCGCATGCAAATGAGGAAGAGACAACAGTAACTAGTGACCAAAAGACAGAGATCCGTGCAACATTAAGAGCTGAAAGTAACCACTGTGAAAGAGCAACATCGAGACGAGCCATCCAGTCCCCTAGACAAGTCTGAGCCAAGTCTACATGACTGCAATAGTGCCGAGCGAGACAGAGGACCCTAGACTCCGAGCCATTCTACAGAGCCTTTGGGTGTATCCCGCGAGGACAAAGGCCCCAGCTCTGCCTGTTTCAACGACGGACAGATCTGCACCTCCTCCTCCTCAGCTTGTCTTGGGACAGTGGGTGTGCGTGCGCATTCCGACCCTCTCCTAGGCCATTTCTTTAATAAAGGCTATTATCTGGAGAAAAAGATTTCCTTGCCCTTTTATTTATCACAAGTAGGTAGCACTTGCCCTAAGGAATTAGTGAGAGCAGCAGGATGCTCCTCATTTCCACCTGGTGAAACACCCTCCCTGTCCTGCTTTTCCCCCATCTTCCTCTTCCAAAACCTCTACCCTTAGCTGTCCCACGCGTTTCCCTCCCACGCTCCCGAAAAATCCCTCTGCGTCTTTCTTTGGCTTCAGAGAGCTGCCGGAGGTGAGAGAGGCTTTGGACTGAGCTGGGCGGCTCCGCGATAGCAGCTTGGTGTTACTGATGCT
The DNA here is from genome assembly GCA_013397155.1 of Irena cyanogastra. Lineage (NCBI taxonomy): Eukaryota > Metazoa > Chordata > Aves > Passeriformes > Irenidae > Irena > Irena cyanogastra. The sequence continues at coordinate 397,116 of VWZV01011134.1, forward strand.
GTATTCTGATGATGTGTGAATCACACACAAAAATAAGACAAAGAAGTGCGTTTTTCGGTCCACTGGGAAAACTCTATGTAGCTTGAAATTCAGTGTTCCAGTGAGTGATTAGATACATAAATTTTAAATAAATAAATAAGTAATTAAAAAACTCAGTTAAACCAATCCAGAAGTAAATATTTTTGATTCTTCAAAATTCCACTTTGGTTTATTTCGCTAAAATTGTTTACCAATAGGGACATGAACTTGAAGGCAATTTCAATCCCCTGAAACTGAATATTTTATTACTGTTTTGTTTTGCACACTGCTGCCTCGAGATAAGCTGCTGAAAACTGGAACACATTTTCAAGGTTCTAAGTGAGCAAAATGTTTATTATAATCTTAAACTGCTACATTTAATTTGAATTGCAAAATGTTCCACACTGTTGGATACAAAATACTAAAGAAAAGTGAAAAACTTTTGCTTCTTGCAAGTATATATTAGCCTGTATTGTACTGCATGCTGTTCTGGCTAGATTGCCTCTGGTATCTGAGATAATTAATTTAAAGCAGCCTTGAGTATCTCCATAATCCATCAAGAAAAATTATTTGAGGAGCAGGCTGAGACCTAATCCTCTTCTCTTACTGCTGGAACAATTGGAGATTCTTCCAGGGAATTACAGTAAAACTAGTGTGAAGTATCTTCTCTGAGGAAAAAAAAAAAAAACTGGCCCAAGGTTTCTGAAATATTTGGGTAAAGTCTCAAAGTGAAGGGCACCATATGTATCTGATATTATTTGGTGAAATGCAAATATATCCCTGCTGTAGCACTCAGCACTTTGGTCACAGCTCCCTATTATAATGTGCCAGGAGGCAGTGGAGGTAGGCAGCCCTTTCAAGAAAACATTTCACCCCTAATCCTGACTCTCCCTGCCTTCCCTCTTCATTGCCTCAGCTATTTGAGTGAGTTGTAGCCTTGACAAAGAACATCTCTGGATCATTGTTAGCTGAATGCTCTAATAGTTTTGTAGTACCAGGCTAATAAATTTATCACCACTAAGAGATTTTTCAAATCAACTTTTCTCAGGATGATATAAAAGTCTTGAGGATGAGTGACAAAATAGTTTTCTTTTATAATGAAGCAAAAAGAAAAATTATGCCAAAGATTTCTTGTTAGTGGAAAAAAGAAAAGATTTCAGGTAAACTTCTACCCCATGCAGAGCAAATTGAAATGCAAAGTTGTTTCATGGCCAAATAAGGCCTGCATTATAAAGCCACGAGAAATACTGACCTAGCAAAGAGAAATTATTCTCATTTTTATCTGTCAATAATAAAATAGCAGCACACGAGTTATTATCAACATGTAACTTTATCCATATGATGCCTCTGGTTTTGTTCTTGCACGGCTTCTGACTGTATATATTTCACTGCTCCACTGGGGAAAAAAAAGGGGGAAAAAAGCGCTTTGTACTTTCTTAGCTATTAGAAAATAAAATTCTTGACTTTTTTTTTTCCCCACTCAATGCGACCATGACTGGCTTCTAGTCCTAGCCCTGCAGAAGAACTCCGGGGATACCTACACTTTCCTTTCTTGTATGGAAAAGAAGACTATATTTTCAACCACAAGAAGTTCACACATGATGATTTCATATGAAAATAACCTAAACCACAGCGTCTTCCTCATTCTAAGGTGTTATGTGTGCAAATGGGTTGTATGCCAATGATTTCTTTACCGAGAAGAAAACTTTAGATCATCTGTCTCCAAGAGAGAATACTGCAGATCGACAATATTAAATTTCTTTAAGAGGTGAAACAAAATACATGGGCTTACAGAAGGATTAGAAAATTATATCCCAGCTGGAAAATTTTATGGGTACAGAAAAAAATAGTGTGTGCGAAATACCAGTATCATAAAATAAATAACAGGAAATATGGTAATTTATGTGATAGAGAAAATTGTCACTTTCGAAACTGCCAGAAAGTCAACAGCATTTCACCCATTTGACTTCAGGAATGAACTTAGACCTCAGAGGCTTAAAAATATATGAAGAGAAGTGAAATGAAATAAAAGCTCATGAATCCAATAGAGATTTACAAAGAAGAAGGCAATCTGTGCTAAAGGAGTTTTATAGAAGTTGGGAATGCATGTAATCAGAATTTAACTTATTCCTGGAAAGTGATTTAGAATATGCCAAATAAATTAAATTCCATTCTGCAAGATGAGCAATTAATGGGGCTCCTAATATAGAAAGCATCACAATTCAGAAATGGCCTTTAAGCCTGCTTAACCTTAAGCATATGTTGAAAACCTACTGAATTCAGCTGGAAATTAAACACAGAAAGCAAGAGGAGGTCGAGCATGTCTACTCAGTAGTTTGCATTACTAATGCTTTTTATTTCTGGAGATCCTTGCATCTTACGAGGAAAAGGCATTTCACAAATATTGGTGGCCAACCAGTGCAGCTCCCATCTGACAGGACTCAGAGCTGGACAGGAGAAGCAGCAAATCTCCGAGAGAGCCCAAGCGCAGCCAGGAGGGACACGGAACAAAGGAGCCACATCCCCTCCAACGACCTCGCAGTGGCCGGCAATTGTCACCCATCTTTGGGCCATAAGGCTGAACCCACCGCCGCTAATTTCTATTTTAAGCGCAGTGGAATGCTGTGGTCACGCTGATGCCGCCCCACAGATGCTGCTGGCAAGTGCTAGCCCAGTGTTTAGTGCCAGTGACTGCACGTATAGGAGTGATAGCGGCCACTGGGAAGCAGTTGCTGCAGGAATGTTGCTGCTGCCCTCGCGGTTGCTCTAAAGCCTATTAGAAACTGTGTTTTTCCCATTTTTATCCTGACATTTGTGTAATTTTAGCTTCTACATTTTGGCAAATACCGCCGTGTGTTTTTGGCTCACCCCTGAGTTATCTGAAGCAGAGCAGTGTGATTCCAGGCAGAAGAAGGCAGAATTGTCTCAGAATAACAAGCAGATTTTTTTTAATGCCGTGCAAATGGTTCATACATTATTTTTGCATGAATCAGACATTTATTTTCTAAAGGAAGACAGGGTGGGGAAAGGAGGGCAAAATCTTTTTCTTGAATCCTCTCACAGTTCATTGCTAAATATCAGCTTCTAGAGACAAGGCAATGTATGCTAGGCTTCTTGGTTATTGTGCTTTTGGAGATTAGCTGGTTTGAGTAATGAGGGTGTGTTACCTCACCCCAATTACAGAACTCCAGCAGAAATGGTAAAAACAGGCAGCATGAAGGAAGAAAGGGGACTTTTCCAGCATTCATGGGACATTCACATGAGCTGCATGGGCAGGATGAAATCATGCAACTGCCAAGGAACAAAAGCAAGCAGTAGAAAATGAACAATTGTGAAATAAAAGGAGTCCTACACATGCTAGAAGAAGGAGTCTGACTTGCTTTTATGCTGTGACCTTTCTTTGTGTTGTACTTGCCACAGTAGTACTCTACAGATGAGATGGCACCAACTAAACCTAAGAAATGACTGACTGCCAAGATAATTCAGAGAATAATGAGGTTGCAACAACTGCAAAGATGCAAAGAAAACTGATGTCAGTTATCTCTTCACAGAGCTCAGCGAGAAGGAATCAAATGCTTAGTCTTTAAAATGAGTGGGTTTAAAGCCTGAGATCACAGCTTAGCTTATCAGGACATGCTGGTGTATGGGATTATGCAGAAGTCACATGGTTGAGTCTTTGCTTATGTTTAATTTTGTGAAATTTGTTCTGCAGCACATTATATTATTTTTACACTGAAGAGAGAAAGCTTACCTTTTGTAGAGGACTGTATGAATTAAACTTTTAAAGTGAAAGGAATGAGAATAATAAGTTCAGCTTTCTAATAACATAACTATCAGGACTTGGTTGTGACTTGGATTGAAAGACTGCAGGAGTAAGAAAAATTAGGAAATCTCCTTATTACACTGTATGTGTTAAACAGTCCTTGGACCCTGATTGCTGGGAGAGGATTTCTCCGCACAGCAGGTGTGCAAGGTCAGGGAACGGGTGTAGGCTTGTGTTATAAATGTATGGAGCCAATTTTTCCAATTAAATAAAAATCAATTTATTCTATAGCAAATTTGGCAGAAATTCTGGACAAAAAGCCACAATGCAGGGATACAGCCCCGAACCCGGGTATCGGCAGCTGGGTGACAGGCAATCTGACAGGGTGTCAGAATAGCTCTGTTCACATCGATGTCTCGGAATGGGGAGCTTATATACAGTTTATTTCGCTGGGGGCAACACTGTATTCAAAGTCTAAAAGTCTTAAGATATTTAATTTGGGTCTTGAGTTGTCCCAGCGAGAAACAATGCTCTTCCAAGGAGATGATGAATTATTGATGAAATTTTATCTATGTCCAGGAAGGGGGTGATGTTCCTGAGATGTTGCATATCTTCATCAGATAGCTTATCAGGGTGCTAATGGCCAGGTGGTTCTTCTTGAGATGGCCCATCACCCCTTCAGCCATGGCTTTAGTCTTGGTGATTTCTTCCTAGAAATCTATTCAGCTAAAGGAGCCACACATTCTTACGGGAACTCGCCCCCCTAGAGAGTGTGGTCTCGACATGTTTCGGTTTGATACAAAAGTATACATTTATATCTTACACACGCATTTCTAATATTGAATGATTATATAAACTTCATAGGCACGAATTAAACACATATTTATAACACTTGGTCCCCTCCCAACCTCTGGCCATCATGACCAATCCTAGAAAGGTCAAGAACTACCAGTATATGTTGATTTTAAAGGGTCACCTTCACAGAGAAGGAAACTGACACCTCAGAGAAGTATCCCCTCTGCATGAATCCCTAGGGAGTGCAGAACACTATTGCTGCAGTCTAAGCTGTCACGGTGTAGTCCTAAAGGATTTTTTCTGTCCCTGGCTGAATATTGATGAAAATCAATCCTTGCCTGTATTGCTTTGTTTCCTACTTGCAGTTCTATTTGGAATCTCATGATACTGACTCTCATTCCAGGTGCTGGAATCATGGTATTGCCTGAGGACCTTTGCTTTCATTTCAAGCACTCTACTACATTAATTTGCATAAACCACAGGCTGTACCAAGTACTGTGCCATTGAATAAGGGTGTGGATCACAAACATGAAGTATCTCAAGGGCAGACTTTCAGAATCATCTCTTGTGACATAAACATTTGTGGAATAAGTGTCTCAGCTTCTCTCATCTTCTTTGACAGCTCTTCTAAACACCTGCCCAGCTGCTGAAGAAGACAGGAATCTGTCTTTTCATCCATGCTTTGAAATCCCACTTCCCAGCATTCTAGCAAAATCTGTACCTGACAGGGAGAATTGTGTGTAATAGGTGTCTGATCTCCAGCAACAGTGCTGCAGGAACTGTCGATGGGAAGCAGAGGCTGCTGTGGTGGAGTCCATGCTGTAGCAGCCTGCTTGGGTTAAGATTTTCTGCAAGAACAGCCTTTTCCCCTTACCAACCAGCTTGTTGTTTGTAATAAGGCAGAAAAACACGTCGAGCTGAGCATTTAAGGGAGGCATGGGGAGAGGATTTTTCTGAAAGAGTAATTTTAAAATGTCAAAAATAAGGTATCACATGCAACGAACACAAACATATTATTAACATACTGACAAAAGCCCTCGTAATTTCCACATTGATCTCATGATTTTTCAGGTTTAACTCATAATTTTCAAGTTTTTTAAAGCTGACAGTATATATTCCTTCATTATGTACCCTGACATTTTCTCCACTGGGTGCTTGTATGAGAACAAATCCAATACACTGAATAGAGTACTAAGCTTTCAAATATGGACCAGAAAAGAGAGAAAGAGGAGATACTGAAAGTATGAACTCCTCATTAACAATTTGACCATGACTGGCCTTGCATATGAGCATTTGTTTTTCAGGGTGATGATTGGACCAGGAGTGGAGAAATGACACCGGCCCATCAAACGAGTCCTGGACATATTGCCAGGGTTAGATCAACACTACTTTGATTCCTAGCTGATGGTTAGAAGCAGCAATAACAACAACCACAAAAAACAGACGGGTCTGTCTGTAGTGCCTGTCAGGAGTTTATGAACACCATACTTGCCTCAAACTTTTTACCCCTTATTTTACTACAGCTTCACCCCAGTGGATTTGTATGTCCAGTAACCTAAAAAAAAAAAAAAAAAAAGAAGCAGTCACGAAAAATTAATAGTATTTAATGAGTTACAGCCTGAACCACACAATCCATGGATAGCCATATGTCTGGAGAGATGACAGGTCTAAGTGATGAGCCTTGTTGCATGTGCGCACCATTCCTCGGGAATCTATCGCTTTGATTTAAGAGGTACGGTGTGCTTGGCTTGCTCCTCCCAACATGTGCTAATGCTCTGGTTTTTTTGCTGTAATAGATTACTTAGCAGTTCATACTAATGTTTTGGAGGCAAATTGCTCACCCATGTTTTATATTATGGACACTTGTTCGGGTCTAGTTCTGCGAGGAGCTGTGTGCTTTCAGCTGGCAATTAAAACCAGGCTAATGGGAGGCACACTACGCTTCTCAGATGTGCAGAGCAGGTCCCCTGGTGCAGACAGTGGGGATACTCTCCAAATGTGGGACTAATACCAATGACTCATTAAAGGCACTGCACCAAATTGTCCGAACACACAGGAGGAGCAATTTATTTAGTTAGGAACCAGAGTGAAAAGATATTTATTTATTTATTTATTTATTTGGCTTTGCTCAGCCTAATTCCCATCTCTTAGTAACAACAAGGAAAATGTTTACACTCAGCTTTTCTAGTGCTCATACAATATGTATTTAAAACTCTGGAAGTTACTGTATTCATCAAACATAACCTTCTTCATTCTCTACTTATTTTCACATGCCCATGTTGATGGGATAGTATATTTTACTATACATTGATGTGTTATCTTTCAGTAATGTATAAGCAAATTTAAACTCCCTCTCATTGCTGTGTGAGTTAACTCAGACCCAAGAGAAGTAAGTACAATTCCATGATGCTTTATGTATTGGTGGCTTTGTTCCCAGGCTGCTCTGGATCCAGTAATTAAGAAATAAGTACTCAAAAAGGAAAGCACTGTCAATTACTTAGTTAAGTAATTTGGAAATAGCTCCATGCTGGCTTGCACTTACTCTGGGGTAGCATTTGGAAAGCCCACACACCAGAAGAAATTAGGGTTTTTTAGGTTCATGGAACATAACTTATCATAGAATCATAGAATAAGCTGAGCTGGAAGGGCCCACAAGGATCATCGAGTTCAACTCCTAGCCCTACACAGCACGCAAGACTCACAGCATGTGCCTGAGAGTGTTGTCCAAAAGCTTCTTGAACTCTGTCAGGCTGCCTGGTGCTGAGTCCACTTCTCCGGGAAGACCATTGCAATGCCCAACCATCCTCTGGGTAAAAAAACTTTTCCTGATATCCAACATAAACCTCCCCTCTGAGCTTCAGGCTGTTTCCTTAGGTCCTGTTGTACTTGCCCCTCAGCTTCCTCTCATGAGGATGTTGAAGACTACAATGAGGTCTCTGCTCAGCCTCCTCCTCTTGTTCAGACCTCGTGTGTCTCCAAAACAAAAGCTGGAATGCTGTTTTTGTTTCATCATCATGCCTTATATAGAATCATAGAATCATTAAGGTCTAAGATTGAGTCCATCAATCAACCCAACACTGCTATGTTCGCACTAAACCATATCAGCAAGTGCTGCTTCCATACATGCTTTTTGAATGCTTCCAGGGATGGTGACTCCACCATTTCCATGGGCATCCTGTTCCAATGCGACCTCTCTTCTAGTGAAGAAAATTTTCCTAGTATCTAATTAAACTCCCCTGGCACAACTTGAGACCATTTTCTCTCAATCGCTTGTCACTTGTTACCTGGGAGAAGAGATCAACCCCCATCTGACTACAGCCTCTGTTCAGGCGGTTGTAGAGATGGATAAGATCTCCCTTGAGCCTCTTTTTCTCCAGGCTAAACACTCCCAACTCCCTCAGCTGCTCCTCACAGAATTTGTGCTGCAGCATCTTCACCAACTCCATTGCTCTTCTCCAGACTTGCTCCAGCCCCTCAATGCCTTTTTAGCACCCAGAACTGGACACAGCACGCGAGGTGTGGCCTCACCTGTGCTGAGTACAAGGGGACAATCACTGCCCTGGTCCTGCTGGCCACACTATTGCTGACACAGGCCAGGCGCCATTGGCCTTCTGGGCTACCAGGGCACACGCTGGCTCATGTTCAGCTAGCTGGCAGCCAGTACCCCCAGGTCCTTTTCAGCTGACCAACTTTCAGACATTCCAATTCTATATGCTCTAGCTCTCATCTCCATGAAAAAATGAGGCTTCATTGTGCTCTTATTACCAGTGAAGAAACCTAGGAGCTATGTAGGAAAGCAGCTAACTCTGTTGAAAATAAATCAAAATCATTATTTGAATGGTTTATTACTGGATCATGCTTTTTGCCCAAGAGCCATAAGACAAGGGGAAAAAAAAGCAGAACAATACCTGGCAGGTATAGTGATTTGTTTGTGGTGCAAAATTTTGCAGGAGTAATAGATAAAGAGATAGTAATTCACAAGAAAGAGATTCACAAGGAGATGATTTTTTTTCCTGCTTGATAAATAAAAGCTTGTCAAAAAATCAAATAAGTAGTAAATATAAGGCTTAGAAAAGGATGGCCATTTATTCCGTATGCACTAAATATCCTCGTATTTTACTTTTTGCATGAAAGCTAGTTTGAGTTTAGTGTAGGTAAATAGCTATGCACAGAAATTATGTTGGCCATGCAGTGCCACAATGCAGTGCCTTAGCAGACTCTTGCACTGATTTTTAAAGCATAGATATTATGGAAGAACATATAGATCATTCTTATCCTGTATTAATATGTCCCACCTTTATCTTCCAAGAAATTTAAAGAATGATTGTACACTTTTCCCTGAAATCATTTGTCATTCTATTGTGAAGCATCTAACTCTGTTTCTAGCTAGAGTTAACATTAATATTGAACAGAGTTACTGAAATTTTATGAGGAAAGGTAGCCTGGAAATATTTCATTACTGTTCTTAAGAAAAGTCCACCATAATTTTGGAAGTCCAATAAATATTGGCTGTTCATCTATGTTAAGAATTATTGAAGGGTTTTAGGGTTTTACTTTTAAAAGAAAAGATTAAAATTACTTGAATTTTTATTCCCTCTAGTTTTGGCAAGTGTTGCAAAAAAAAAAATCAGTGAATTCTGAGTTTCTGAGTTTCAGGTGAATCATCTTATACTATTCTTGTGCCAAATCCAGAAGGAATTTCAGAAGGAGTCTTAATTCTGATTGTAATGCACCATATATATATATGTGTTAAATATGCACGGACTCCCTACTGCCATCACACATCATGTGGTTTATCCAAATCTCAAACTGACAAGCAGTAGTACACACCTTCACATTACATTCCATCTGATGGGCGCCAGTGAACTGGACACTGTTGTGTCTGTGTCTGCTGTGGCTTTAGCTCCCACAGATAGAAGTAAACAATACCCAAGGCAAAGTCTGCAGAGGCTGAGCTTCCACCCAGCCTTCTTTAATCTTCAGCCAGTTGGACAGCTTGGGAGCACTTCAAGAATCCATACTGTATGTGAAAGGGAATCCCATATCCTCGGGTTGTTTTTCTCTCTCTCCTCAGCCATCCTGCTCCAGTCTTTGGGACATCAACCCCTTTTGCTTTTGGTGTTCGTGTATCTCTAGGTTTCATCAATCACTGGCACTCATATGTTTCCACACTGGAAGAATGTGTGGTGAGAATTCAACATTCAGTACAAATGCATTTCAACTAATTTGTGAATACTGTGGAGGGCTAAGTTTTATCCCCCTCTGATTGTAACAGGGCTGCATAACAGGCTGTCATTCCACCTTTATTTCCAGCTCATTTGTGTCCCACTGGTTGAACATGGGATCTGCTCATACACTCAAAGTTTGCCCAGAGGCAAAACCTCTCCCAGCACAGGGACTGTTTTGTCCTGTATGTTCAAGTTCTTGCAATGTCCTGTCCTCGAGCAATGACCAGAACTCAGCATCAATACTTGTTGCAGTCAAAGTTTTTTAGCTCTTCATTTTTTAAGGTTTCATCAAAAAAATTTATATCTAACTGATGTTACATACCTACAAAATACGGACTGCACATATGTGAGTAAAATGTCTTCTCAGACCATAATATAAGTTAATATTTAGGCTAGCCAAAGTGTGTGAGTGTATCTTTGATCTGTGGGTGGTATTCTGTGTCCAAATGTGCAGTACAAATATTATTTATCCTTTCAGTCGAGTCATTTATGACTATCTGACTTTAAAGAAAAGCCAACAAGATTCCAGTTTAAAAACATAATATTCATAACTTCCCACTCCCTTCCTCCAATCTTATTTCACGTTGCCAGACTCTCATTCAAATAGATTGTTTCGCAAGTTCTAAACACCTAACAGTTAATTTGTAATACAAAACAATATATACAAGGAACTCTGTCTGGCCAGGCAACTGAAGAATTGGAATTCTTGATGAAGTTGAAGAGAAAAAATTTGCAAATGCCTTGCTCTATTAACCCTTTATACATTGGTTGTTTCAACCACGTAGGCTAATGGTTCATATAGGTTCCTCTACAAGATAAGGTAAGCATCTTTTTTCATAAAGCTTGGTGTCCCCAAATTATTTTGCATGTTATACCATATTTAAGATATTAAAGAGGCTATTTAAAGTCGTGAAGCGACTGACAGACATCTACCTCCTGTAAAACAAACTTGCATTTTGTAGGGAAGGGAGTGGCGAGCAGCCAGAGCAGCTGGAGAGCTGGGGTGGAGCAGCTGGGTCAGGGCAGGGCTGGGAGGCTGCAGGGAAGGTACTGGAGGAAGCCCTGTCTGCTGGTGACTCAGCCTTGGCATTCACCTCCCAGAGAACCAGTGCCAGAGTGCCATCAGGGCACCCAGTACAGAGTTAGAGACTCATGCTCACGGCGTGGAAAACTGGATCCTTGTCAGTAACCAGTCCTACATACCCCTCGCTTTTTCAGGAAAATAAGTGGCCTAGCTGTGCTACATTTCATGTGTTTAAATTTGTCTATCTAAAATTAGCCTGTCCAAAACCACTTCTTTGGGCTGTGAAACAACATTCAGGCATAGAGGTGTTTAAGGAGCCATTGGAATGACGCATTTTGCTTGATGTCTTTGTCTAGACCTTTCCTGAGACCTAACAGTCCTGAGCTCAGCACTGCAGGGGCACAGCCACACTTGCTTTTCAAACCAATTTTTTACTACTACCATAGTAGTGCTAATGTAGATACACACACATTTATGTAGATACAGATAGATAGATAGATAGATAGATAGATAGATCGATAGATAGATACAGAGACATATGAAATGGATTGAGGCAGAAGTAGATGGATGCACTGGTACAGCAGCATAGCCACAATTCAGAGCTGGGTAGCCAGGGTCATTGCCCCTGGCCCCGTAGCAGGTAAACAGACGTCTTGTGTCTGCTTAATACCAGTGCTGTTGCAGCAATGAGAATCAGACCTTCAGGTTTACTAAAAACATTTACAAAACTGTACAAATAGAATCTAAAAGTCTGCAGCCAATTAATACAGCTGTGGCTCTGCAGGGTCTGTTATTACTGCATTGTACACCAGAGACATTTCACACTAATATAAGCAACAAAATTTGAATTCTTCTGCTCCAAAAATGAAAGGACTAAGCGGGAACTTTCAGGAACCTCTGACAGTATGGGCCTCATAGCAGCCTCTGGAGCTTTCCTGGCTGTGTCCTGCAGAGTGGAGCTGGTGCACTCTATATCCCTTCCTGCAATGCCATAAATTGCTCTTTGGACATTTCTTTTTATTGAGTTATAAAAGTTTTCAAATTTAATTATTTTAAGCACAAATTTCTCGACCTAAACACATCAGGTATGTTTCTTCACTTGAGAATGTCAGAAAGAGTTGTGTTAATGTGACCTCTCCTTGGTAGAATTAGACTTTGGCCCAGCATTGGTAGCCTCCAGGGAAATCCATCCTCCTCAGCCCAGAAGGGTTTCCAGTGTCAATAGGTGTACTTTTGAAAGTTTTCCAAGTGAGGAGTTTCCATCAGTACACAGAGTTTTCACAATTTGTGACTATTTTTTTTCTTTTTTAAGAAAAAGAAATGGAAGTGGGTTTAAAACTTTCTTGGGACAATGCACAATAGCTTACCGTACATAAGTTTATGTGTTCATCTCCCTGGTCAAGTCAGTAAACCTCAGACTGCAGATAAACAGTGGTTAAGAAAGAAGATTTTATGGATATGAATTAAACTTGTCATTGTATCTTAACAATGAAATTGGCTAATTGATGTCAAATACAGTTGTTAACGGGTATCTAATTTTAACTGATTTGTGTATGTATTATTTACTGCCTCACAAAATTATCTTTTGTAACTTAAGCATCCTGCTTTATCTGATTATCTGGCAGCAGTAATCATTTATTTCCTGAGTATTGGAACATGTCACAGGCTGTTCTTGTATTGAATTAATGTGTAAAACACATCCCCTCCAATCAATCCTGCTGTGAAAGTGCAGTCACAGGGGTCGATGCAGAGCCTATGATGGGAACTCATCACTCTACCCACTCTGTTACTGCCCTGCTGTGGCAATCAGGATCCACTTCAAGAGGCTTTTTCCTCTTCTTACGGGAGCTAAGTCCCTGTTATCTCAGTGACTGACTAATTCTTACCTACATCTCCTAAACCTGGAAGGACTCCAGCTGACAGACGCCAGCTCTAACTGGTGACGAAGAGGGGTCCACCACATCTACGTGCTATGTCTGTATTTTATTCAGGCTCTATAATGCCTTTTTCTTCCCATGCTACCCAAGCCTGAACCAGCTGACACACAGTCCCTGACTCAGAAGCACAGCTGTCTGAGTAGACTTGGCAAAAGAAAACCAAGACAGGAAACAGAAAATTGGAAGTACTTGCCCAGCAGACAAGCTACAGCTCATATTCATGCTCCTTGACAAGTGAAGGAATACAATTTTTGGATTGCTATTCTTTGGATAGAGGATGATGCAACACTCCTGAAGGACTCCCAGACAGCAAGAAACTTACCAGGAGATGTTGTTCTCTACTGCAGGAAGAGGTGGCTGCCAAGAGTGGCACCATGCTATAGCCTGCCCAAGAAGACAGGGTTATGCTGAACCTGTCTATCTGTGTGTGTTTCTCTCTGGTTCTGCTGCCTCTGCACACAAGGAGGGGCACGAACAGGGATGGAGGACAGCAGGGGCTGCTGCAATAGGACAGAGAGGGTGGCTTGGCACTTCTATCCCCAGTGGTTGGTGCTACTGACTCCTCTTTCCCCTTTTTCTCTGTACCCACAATCCTTCCACTTCTTCTCCATTCAAAGGGTCAGGACTGTATAACAGCCTTTCTCCTTTGCCCTGTGGGCTGGATAGCAGCCCAGGCAGAAGGAAACACACAGGAAGGGACAGTATGACAGGGATGGTGCTGGGCCACAAGATAAGGAAGGGCACATGCACAGCAGAAGGCTGGGACTGAAAGGCCTGAAAAGCCTGTCCTCCAGATTCATGAAGAAAAAAAGAGGAAACCTGAGAAAAAGAGAGCTCTCTCACTATCCCCATTCCTATGTGCCTCTGTGAACAACAGGCCTCTCCTCAGTAACCCTAACTCTTCCATCTCCCCCTTGGGCCACCAAGAGAAACCTGAATGTCTTCATGCGCTGAGAAGCTTCCAGTCATCCCTACTAATCTCATAATTTGTGTTTGACAGACATACATTTATAAAAAATATTATGGAAAGGACTTCATCATTTCCATCCTGCTCCTTCACTTTCTAAGCTAATTTCATTTTCTGTGACTTGTGGTCATGAGGTTTATATTTTACCCATAGTCCCACTCACCCAGAAGTCTTGTGCTAACTCTAAAACTAACTCTAAAATAGGAACTGGTTATTATCCTTGAAGTGGCCTTTAAGTCCTCTAGTTACCTTTGTCTTTGTTGATAATTGAGAAGTTTGCAGAATAATTCCAGGGAACCAGTTTAGTGAAGTATTGCATATTGCCTCTGTTGAGGGTAGAGCTGTTCCATCTTTTCACGGTGTCATTGTGCAAAGAGTAAGTAACACAATATGCGTACAGAAATTACCATTGATGCCTTCCCGGGCTTGTTAAAAACATACACTTGCAAAGACATTTGGTTTCAACATTATTTCAGAAAATTCGCTATAGTTTTGTATGTAACATTTCTGAAACACATGCAGCCTCAATTTTCTTCACCTGGAGTCATCAAGAAATGCAATCTCCTGTCCCACCTGGAAGTGATCTCTTTCTGGTCCAATGATTGTAGTATGTCCAGCTAAGCTGGTAATTATGATTGTTAGTGTTGTCATGATTTCTTAAGATCTTATTTTAATAGAAGGCAATCATAAAACAATATTAAACATGCCATTGTTCATTAAGCTTATTCTTTAGACAATTGTGCTGTCACTGAACTGATGTGTTAGAAAAAATTTGAGGACCTTTGACAAGCACAGTGTCATACTCAAACATATGTGGGCACTCAGTACTGAAAGAAATAATGCCAGATGTGTGCTTGCACAATAGTGTGATTCATGATTACTGAAATCTGTGTGATGGAAAAAATTTAGTGCTTTTTTAACCATTTTGCTATTATTTTCCATTGAAACACTGCCCTTCTTTCATGATTTTGACAGAGAGGACCTTTCTATTTCCCCTTTAGTAATTCTTTCTTTCAGGTAGAAAGCATCATGTCATGAATGCCACCTCTCCAGCTGGAAGATGCTCTTCAGACATAATGGGATCCTGGCACTCTGCTTCAATGTCAGCTGCCAGCCTGTACAATTTAAAAGTCAATAATTGTATTGACTTTAATCAATAAAAGTATTTTGGTATTTAGTCGGCTCACAATTTTACAGTCAGATGTCACAAGCTATTCATTCACATGACTCAGGATTTGTGCTTGTAACAATTTGTGTGTCTTCATGCAGACTTCGCTCTCAAAATAATTGCTTCCATAAAGTTATTTGTAACATTACATTGTATTTCTGCAGAAATGTGAAATCATGTACTTTTAGATTACTTCTATTCTAGTAAAATACAAGAAGAATTTTCTCCTAAGAAAACGCCCTTCACAAAGAATTACTGCTAAAAGACCTTTACATTCAGATTATTAAAATAAACAAATCCCAAAACACTCAAACACATGATTGCTCCTGTTGGAAGAACTCGTTCAGGGTACAGTGGGATTTCTATGATTGCTGCTTGCAAAGGCCATTGCAAGGATGTTCATTTCCAGAGGTAGGCTGCTGCGCAGCCAAATCCTCATGCAAGGAGCAATGGAAAATGCCCCAGCCTCGAGCTGCAGCACAGACCTTGCAGACCTTGTCAACACCACCCTATCTTCTGCTCAGCTGCAGTCCCCTCCTCTGCCCACTGCCCTGCTCTATGTTTATGAGAGCTCCATGCTGCTGGCCCAAGATAACCGAAAGGAAACATTTGGGAGAGGGCAGGCACGGCACAAGAGCTCTTGAGAGCAACGTGCCATCCTAATGAGAAACACTGATGAGAAACACTGATGAGAACATTCCTGCCTTCTCTAGGATCTTGGGCATTTCCAGGCTTTCTGTCAGGGCTTACATTCAAGTGCTGTACTTCATTCCATGAAGGTCTCAAGAGCACCTCGGAGATGAAGGATATTTCTCTGGCAGATTTTCCATACAGAAACAGATGCTGCTCTCAGGCACTTGCCTGCCCTTGTCCGTACAGACAACAATAGGATACATGTTTTTTCTGCACACAGTAGTTTTCCCTCTTTTGTTAGTTCACCCAGTTTCCTGCCAGGTGTCTTGCTTTCTGCTGGTCTAGGCTTGTTTTGCTTTATGGCTGAGCTTATTTAAATTACTATCTCCATTGAGATACTCAAAGCCTGAGTGGACCTGTGCCTGGACCACCTGTTCCAGCTGACCCTGCTGGAGCTGGGGATGAGTTAGATGACTCCAAGGTTTCTTCCAGCCCCAGCAATTCCATGGCTGTGCGAAACAGAAGCCAATACAAATTTTCCTACCATATGTTAATGAGATTTATATTTCTCATACTTTGGAGAATACTTATAACTGACTTAGAAGAAAATAGAAAACAGCATTTAGCACTTGCCTGAAGATTTGCAGTCTCCCACAAGCACTTAATGACACAGATGATGATGACGTATCTCAGATCATATACGTTGAAAAGTATTAAAGTTTTTTTTGGCGTACAGCTCTGCTTCTTCATTTTCCCCTTCATTCCTGCTTTATGACTGTGTAAAACAGAGAATGTTTCACCAACATGCTTAACACTATGGAATGGCATGAGCAACATTTCTTGCAGTTGCTAGACAGCTTCTTCATCTTTTCCTCTTGGCATAAAAATAAGTGACCTGATTCAAAATCAGCACAGTTCTTAGACAAAAGAACCTTTTCCTGAGCTGAGGAGATCCAATACCTGATAAATATTGACACTATAAGACCAGCCTAACTGTGTTATCAAGGAACAAAGTGGTTTTGGGTGAGGTTTGGTGCACACACCCAGTGAAACAGCCATCATAAAGTAAGCATAGTAAAGCAGCCCAGGCACTCTCCGCTTTGAGTTTGAGGTGATGTATGACCTCTTTTACAGGGACATCTCAATTAAGTGTTTTGCAACCTATTTGGTAAAGGTAAAGGATAGATTGTGCCACCTCAAAATCTCCTGTCCCAAGCTACTACCTGAAAAGAAAGAAAATCTTAGAATTCTGCATGAGCCGCTACAATGAACAACAGCAAGGAAGCTGAGTGGATCTGAGCACAGTTAGTGTTTTCCAGGGGGCGTGTTTTTTCCTGCTCAGAATGGGTTTATTGTACTGGGTAGCCTATCCAGTCACCTGCCATTTCTCACCTCTGCACCACTGAGTATCACTGAACACCTGAGTATTAATACTTACTTTGGCTTCTAGAAAAGGGGAGCCTGGGATTGTATATCATTCTGCCTGGCATTCAAGTTGTATGTAATGCATCCCTTGGAATGTTTTGCTTAAATGCATGCAACTATCTGGAGACTTGAAGCCTAGGGCCCTATTGTCCAATCATATGTAGTCTGGAATTAAATACCTTTTTGTTTAGCTGTTAATTTCTATTAGTTTCTTCTCAGCTGCTGCAAGAACATCTGTTACAGTGTGCAAGCCACTCCAGCACACAGATACAGCCTTCCACCTCCCTGTCTTCCCAACTTGCCTTTTCACCTACTTCTGGAAAAAAACGAGGTATTAATCCTTTACCTTACAGGAGTGAAAGAAGAAATGCCATATGTGCTTTCCAAATACAGTAAAAGACAGTGCTGCAGAGAATACACTGTCCAAGAAAGAAACAGAACTGTGAGAGGAAAGGGTGTAACAGAGATGTAAGAGTAAGCACATGCCTTATTAGTTAGGATATTAGTTGGAGTTAATTAAAGAGATGTCATTAAGCTCCTTTCCTGTTACGAACTGTGTTGTGGAAAAGAGATTGGAAAGGTGGTCTTGCAAAAATTTGCTCCGCTCTACTGTCCCCAAAAGAGCAGAGGTCAGGGATCAGAAATCAGAGAGCAAAACGAAAGAACTAGATGATTTCATTTAAACCATTTGCTTTAAGGAAAAAAAAAAACAAACCAACAAAACAGGAAAAAAACCAAAGAAAATATGTTTAAAGCAGAATTTTGAGGAATAGTACCCAATTACATTAGGCAATTAGATGCTAGAAACTTTATGGTCATGGTAGATGACAGTTTCTGCCACAAAACGTATTCATTAAAATAATAGGCAAACAAAAACAGTTACACTGCAGGTGTAGGCCTCGTTCAGGAAAATACAGCTTGTCTGACCAGACTGGGCAGTGACTCACCTGCTGTTTAGGACCTGCCTACCAATGGGTGATGGAGAATCCAAATCATTCCATCAATGCACAATTCAATCAGGATGAACTCTCTTGCCTTTTGACTGACTGCCTTTCTGCATTTACTCTGATGACTGTCAAGTTCTAGTTCTCTTCCTTGATTTCTGTAAATATACCTCAACTTTCAGACAAGATTTTACCACCTGTACAGAAAGCTATTGTCCTAAGTAAGTACCGGAAAACTGTCTCAGATAATAAAACTTCTGAAGCATTTCCAGTGTGCAGAACTTTTGTCATTCATTGTTAGCACTGTTTTGTATTAAACTTTTAAAAAAGTTCTAAGTCTTATTCACAATATGCTTTTAGGATGGTATCTACTTATCCTTTTTTTTAGACATATCCAGCTACAGAGAGTTTCAAGAAATGTGTATACATATCTCCAAAAATTCTCTGCAACTGACCAAGATGCCTTCCATAAACTTCACTTCAAAATAAAATTTTCTTTGCGTAGAAGTCATTTTCCAATTCTGTTTTTCCATTAGTCAACACAAAATTCCCTGGAAAGTTAAGATGGTGATATCTGTGAAATCAGTGTTCAGCTCTTATGTTGACAAGATTTACTCTGTCAACTTGAGGAGTTAATGTAATTTCTTGAAAATCATTTAAGAAAAATGTGATAAAACATGGGAATATCTGACAGTAGAAATGTGAGATTTCTTCAAATACAAATCAAAATGCATCAGAAAACAGCCACTGAAACATTTTTCCAATTGTCTGTAAAAGGAGAACTCTAAAGACCTACAGCAGGAATATAGATTCATGCTTGGGGGACATTTCTGGCTTTCAGATTCCTGCTTTTTTGCTGCCAAAGACCAAAGCCAAACATATTGCTAAGGCTTTAAGACGTATTTTCATCAGTAAAATATCTTGTAAAATAGATCCCAAAAACATTGAATGACTGCCAAAATGTCAATTTATTTTTTTATGTCCTCATTGAACAATGAAATGTTTATGTTAATAAAGGCATGCTATAATAAATTAATATTATGAAAACCACCATTCACAGTTTTTAATTAGAAGTAGGCACTGAAATTAAAAAGGAGGACACCCTATGTTCTTCCTGCTTTAAGTTCTCTTTTCAGACAGTGCTCTGCACAATAATTTTGCAGAGATATATTGCTCCAGGAATGTCTGACACTCATTCTGATATTGTTTTTTTCTAAAATTATTTATGAGTAACCTGTGTTACCCTGGTGCGCGGTCAGAACCCAGTCTGGTGCTGTTAACACTGCATTTGGAACACATCTCAGTTTAAAAAAGATGTTGTCTCTACATAGAATTTTCACTTCCAGACTTTAAGAGTGTCTGTAGCTAACTTAAGCATTTCCTTCACACCCAAAAGTGTGGTTGGTCCATAGAAACGGTTTGACATCTAAATGCTGGTGTTGTTCAACTTCCTTGTATGCAAAAGCTTCAAGTTATCACTCCAACATTAACAAGTGCTTCTTTCCAGCATCAGTAGGTTGAACAGCATAAGTTCAACACATGGAGAAGCTTTCATTCTGTAACCCAGAGACCCGAATGGTGTTATGTTACCACTCCTGAGCTGGCAATTAGAGTAGAGGCAATGACTGGCACTGAAGCTTGCTTTGAGAGCAAGCAGTGCTCCAGATTACTGTTTCCTATTTTGTACTTAAATTTGATCCACTTGCAGCTGATGTTGGATGTGACAGATAATATCCTGGATATCTAATTTAGATTTGATTATTTAAGGTGAGATTTTCCAAGTGGTCTCAGTGCTGGAATAACCCCTCTCCCACTGAAGTCACTGCCAAAACTAGAGGAGGTTGAAAAAACTCCCGTCCTTATTAGCCATTGAAATACCTGGTAAAGAAAAAGGAAGCCAGACATAATTTTTATGCTGGCTCCCTGGAAAATGTACTGACTTTTAAGATTTTCTTTATGAGCTTGAACTTCTCACCTGGCTCCCTGTCGAAATCAGCGCACAATAGGAGGTGCAAAATACATATTTTCAACTAAAAGCTCCTGGGATGGTTGCTCTTACCTCTTCCTCCTCTAGATACAGAGCATCCGGAATGGTGTCAGGCATCCCATAAATAAGGACAGCTGCTACCACAAAATGAAATAGAGTCTGATGAAAGTTGACAGGCAAATAGAGGGATTGTGACAGAAAAAAAGAAGCAGGGGAAAAGTGGAGGATCTTGCAGTAATTTCCTAAGCACACTTCTCTACTGCTAAATTTTTCCTAAAAGGGAAGGTTGTTTTAATTTAGTCTAGCCTCCCTTTCACACATTTTTCTCGCATGTGATGTCAGAAGCAATACTTTTTGGATCTTTAAATGCTGTGATTTCAGTAAAGCTCTTAAAAAAATAGGGGCCTCCTTGTAAAGGGATAAAGAGCAATGAGTGCTATAAAGACAAGGAGAGACAGATATTAATAAACGTATGGATTGAGAAGAGTGAAAGGCAGATCTGAAAGCTTAGAGAAGCATCAGGGTATTCACTCCTCCAGCATGACACACTCCATCCTGTAAATAATTGCTAAGTGTCCTCACACTCACACAGGTCATGGATTCCTCAGGGGTGAGAGCATAAGACAGCCTTGCAGACACACTTTTGAGGTAACTCTAATTTGAACTAGGAAGCTATCCAGTTTTGATGTCAGGAATTTTTAGTAATACCCACAGCACTTGGGTAAGTGCTTCTCATGATGAGTTGGCCTCACCAAGAAAAACAAGTGCCCTATATTGAGTCAAATAAGGCCAGCTTAGACCACTGGTATCAGAATTTGTTCTTCTTTCTTTGCCAAACTTAAAAACCTTAATACAATCAGGGCTGTGGGGCACAGGATCTCTCCTGTCACTTTCCAGTTGTGAGGGGTAGCTGAAATCAGCGCTGGGCATTGGACCCATCTCCTTAGAGACATCTGTTAGAGGGGTTTATTTCTTACAAGATCAGAGCACATTCAGCAGCAGATGGATGAGGTGCTCTGCCCCTTCCTTGCCCCACTGCTCTGCAGCAGAGAGCTTGGGTGTTACCAGACAGGAGCTCTGCTTGCAGAGCCTGCTGGCTCTTCCCCGACTCCACACAGGGCTCAGGAAGCCGCGGTGATGCATCTGCCGATTCTCTGGAAACACAGAGCCCTCCTGGCAGGGACGTGCCCCGGAGGCTGCTTCCGGACAGGTCACATTCACACTGTGCGGTGAGAGTGATGCAAGGTGGACCTGGCCAGAGGATCTTTCCCATTCAGGAGCACCACTTCAGAAGTCACATTACTGCAGTTAAAACTGTCCCACTCTTTAGAGGGTACAGCTACAGTGATTTACACCAAGCTGAGAGGCTGGTCCAGGGAGTTAAATGTATTTAACTGGCACATGTAAGCAGTCTTAGATGTGGACTCACACGCTCATCCATTTGCAAGGTTCAGGTCTGCTTGTGACCTAAGTTCTGCTCCCTGCAATGCTATATATATCAGATACTCAAGTGTGGTAATGATGGGAACAGATGTGGAAATATACAGATAGATCTGGAACCTGGTCAGAGGGCTATGTCTCATAGAGCCATGATGGAAAGGAGGAAAAAAAAATAAAAAGAAACAGAAAAGATCCTTCTTGCTTAAAAGAAACCACAACTTGTTCAAAATTTATTGTTCATATTCTCATTTGCTATGCAAGCTTTAAAAATGAACAAATTCTTTAAGAACACAAAGCTCTCACTGTCTGCTGAAATGGCGAAGTTAGCAGCAGCCAAGATAAAATTTCAAGATTTCCACTTTGAAGTGGAACTTGGAGTTAATAGGCTGGGCATGCCCTGATACACAGTGCACAGCAACACACCTTGGTTGAATCATAGAAGCTAGGGATGGAAAAGACCTATTAGGTCATCTTTTCCATCTCTCTGCCAATGTAGGATTATTCTCTGCCAATTCAGGATTATTCTCGAATGTTTGCTAGTCTAGCTTTAAATGACTCAGGCTGTGGGGCTTCCACCACTTCCCCTGGGAGGCTATTCCACAGACTAATAGACTTTCTGTTAGGGAAAATTTTACTTTGTTCCATTGCATGCTAGTTCTCCTTAAGTGTATTACACTACCCTAGGTAATTTGTCTCCCTGTGTTGGTGTTTATGACCTTCAAATACTTCGAGATGGCCTCAAAATCCACCTTAGGATGGATCTTAGGTAGCATTATACACCACTGCTGTCATATATAATATACTTGTAGCATCAATTACACGATGATACTTAAAACATATTCCTATTTTTGCTGTCATGCTGTGAGATCCTCCAGAGTGGAGCACATATTGCACTGCTTAGTAAAACCAAACTTGCCTCCTGCTGTTTGGCAGCAATTGTACCCGAAGTGATTGAAAAGTGCCTGAAGCTACTTGATCCCGACGTGCTGACTTCCACCTCTGGGATCACAATGTGTGATGGGTTAAATTAGCACAAGTACCTCCAGTATTGCCTTTTCCAGACATTATCTGTATGGACACTTCAGAGTGAGAAGCTGACAGGCAGGTGGGGGGAACTCTCTGGGGGTGGGAAAAGAGAGGGCAAGTGCAAATCACCCTGCATGAGTGACTCCTGAAGGGATGCAGACACTCTGGTTTGGATGAGTTTGGATTAAAAAAGCGACAGGCACAATTAAAGCTTTTGGGGCACAGTGTGGGACAGCAGCATCCTAGGACCAAGGCACCAGGACTGGGAGGCTTCCTATGGGTCAGGATCTTGCAGCCAGTGCTGTCCCACCATTTCCAGTTGGGGACCAGGGCAGGACAGGGCTGAAATGGTGCCACTTACCAGTAACTACTTGGAAATGCATCAAGACATTGCTCTTTTATTATACAACTGAGTATATTTTAAACACCTCCCTGGCTGTGCAGACACGCACAGAGGGATGATCCCCAAAAATCAGAGCTCTCTTGCACCTGCTGCAGTGTGTCCTTTAGTCCTAGAGACTCCCTTTGCACATCTCTGTATGCTGGCCAAAGAGTGGCTGTGTTACCTACAGGGGACCTCTTTCACTGATTTTTTTTTCTATTTTGATGTGACCATACAGGGAATTGTGAGAAAATCTTCACTGAAGCAGATATGGAGATTTCCTATCCTGACCAAAATTTTCATAGTTCTTTTTTTGGAGAAAGACTTGCCTTTTCATTGTTGTTGCTATGGGGATCACTAGCAGTCACAGGACCAAGATGCTGAGACTCCAGACACTATCCATTCATACTTTACATATCCCCCCACTTTAAGTTCATTGCTTGATTTAGAGTCAAATATTTTGAACAGAAAAACTCACAAGTTAATCATAGCATTTTGATATATGTAAAAATCAACAGGATTAGGACATCAACATATTTTACAAGGAACCTTCATAATATTTACCATGCTACCACAATCTTTCAGCTTTGTTACACACACTCATAAATGTGAAGAGTTTGAAAAATTAAAAACTCTTTAAAATAAAATTTTTACTAACAACAGGAAGTCAAAAACCAAAGGAAAGACATTTCTTTAGACTTCAAGCAGAAAAATGGCCATAAGATATCGCTGCAGGAACAGTAAAAAGAAGCCCCACAGAACAAACCAGAATATTTGAAAGGTGTCATAGTTCAGTCCATGAACCTGCATACGTGGAACATCTGCTTTTGCTCTGTGATTGCTCCTAGTTTCTCCACAGGGGTCAATAATTCACTGGCACCATCTCTACATTTAATTGTATGTGTGATCAGGGTACATAAAACACATGTACAGACCCTTAACATGCTTCCAGCACTTTTGGACCATGTATCCCAAGACCCTCTGTCTCATCAAGAACATTTGATATATGGCATGGTGACTTTGTAAACTTTGTATTGCCTTTCCTATAGGTTTATATTGCAGCTTATAAAGGACCAGGTGAGCAGCAAATAATGGTTCCCTTTAAAGCCACAGTGGTCTTGAGTAAAACAATCTTCTTCTCATTTTTGGGTCCTACTCCAGCTGATTCCCTTTCTCTGGTCCCCAACTCCTAGTAGAGGCCAGTTGATGCATGGAATTGAAGGGCAGGTAAGGAGAAGAGTCAGATCCATGTCACATCCCCCACCCTTCCCTTCTTCCCAGGCTTAACTTTATTCCCCATTCCCTACCTCCTGTCCCCCAGCAGCACAGAGAGAGGTGGGAGTGGGGATTACGGTCAGTTTGTGTCAAGTTTTTTGTGCTGCAACTTCCTCCTCAGGGAATAGAGTCTTTCTCTTACTCCACTGTGGATTTTCTCTCACGGGAGATAATCCTTCACAAATTTCTTCAATGTGAGTCCTTTCCGTGGGCTGCAGTTCTTCATGGACAGCTCAAGCATGGGTTCCTTAGGAGGGTCACAAGTCCTACCAGGAAACCTGCTCCAGCATGGGCTTCTCTCTCAATTGTTCTGCAGGGCCCTGCCAGGATCCTGCTTCTGCACAGCTTCCCTTGGAGTCGCAGACTTCATTCTGGCATCCGCCTTCTCCAGTGTGGGCTCCTCCATGGGCTGCAGGTGGATCTCTGCTCCATCACAGGCACCCATGGGCTGCACGGGCCCAGCTGCCTCACCATGGCCTTCATCCCTCATGCTGTAGCTGGCATTGTGACGTTCCCTCCTCCCACCCCTCAAATACATTACCCCAAAGGTGCTGCCACCACCACTCATTGGCTCAGCCTTGGCCAGCAGCAGCTGTGTCCTGGAGCTGGCAAGCATTGGCTCTGTTGGGCATGGAGGAAGCTTCTGGCAGCTCCTCAGAGAAGTCACTCCACTCCTGCTACCGTAACCTTGCCATACAAATCCAATATAACGGTATCACTCAACCATATCTTTGGAAAACATTACTAATTTACCACTGAAGCACTGACCTAGTCAGCAGCTGCCTTCATTCTCCACACAGTTTTAGACATATACTTAAAAGAATATATTAAGGAATTAATTAATTGGCTAGACACCAACGTTTCATCGGAATGCATCTGTTTTCTGGGAGTCAAAAATGAGAAGCATTCTTTTCAGGACTTTTGTTAGTATATAAATACATTTAATTATTTTATTCCTTAAGACAAAAAATATGTACGGTATTGTTTTGAAATACAGAACAAAGGAAATGCCATCAATTATGTCAGGATGGTACATGGGTGTGGTATGGATAACAGCTAAGTTTAGGTTGTTTTGCAGACATAAACCCTTCTGATTCTTTCCATACCTCTTTGAAAAACCTTTAAAACATGCTGACATTTTATAAAGAGACTATACAGCTATTCAGACTTTGGAGAACCCCGTTTTTTTTATTGAGACTAAATTATTTAAGTACATCAGTGTAAACTCTTAATAATTAATGGACATATCACAGCCAAACCACACGAAGCTGTGGAGTTACAAGGGGAACCATCTGGCCCTTCCTTTCCCGGTGCCAGCTCCTCTGTGCAGGGCTGACACAGCTCGTGCAGTACTACATCACTCCACGAGGCAGGTGAGTGAAAGGGGCTGGGAAGATGGAACAACAGGTTGTGTTGCAGCAGCAGTGGTCACTTGGGGCACGCAAAATGCAGCTATTCTTGGCTCAGTAAACTACTTTCCTAGAAGAGCAGGTGGACCACAACTGCCTCTGTGACACTTCTGTCTTTAGGGATGCTCCAGAGGCAGTGGAGAAACTCCCTTTCCGCAGCAGTGCAAGAGCCATGGCTTAGCCAAGCGCTGCAGGTACAGGGGGAGAGCAGCACAAGTCATAGATGAGAAAATGACCCAAAGAGCCCAGAGCCAGATACTAATACTCTTACTCATAGTCAGTAGCATTCTGCTTCATAAACCGTCCCTTGTGGCACTTCTAATTTGGTTCTCCGAGGAAGGTTTTATTAAGCCAGAGTATCAGAGGATGATCTTAGTGTTGAAGACTTAAATTAGGCAATCACTGAAAATCTGAGGACCATTAAGGGGGAAAGGGCCAGATCTTGTGTTTCTGTTTTCTTCCCTGAAATGTGATTTAAGGCCTTTAGGGACATTCATGCATTTTTACTGATGGATGTGTGAAGCCAGCTGAACTGAGTCCCTCCCACCAGTGCAGCAAAGCTGAAAAAGCTGAAGAAGCAGAGAAGATTTTGCAAATGCCTGTTTACTGAAAAAAACAGATATCAATAGGAACAATTAAAAGGTAAATATCTAAAGTCAAGCCAATTAAGCATGTGTGCATCCCTAATGATAGTGATAAAGGCATTACTATTCAGTGCAAAACCAAATGGTCCTAGATTAGGTGCTGGGCACTCACATTTCAGATGACGCTAGTAATCTGAATTTCTCATTATAGAATTTATGCCAGACTAACGCTCTTGCCAAAGCTGATTTAACTGTTCACAGTGTCAAACTGACCTTGTAGCTCATAGAAAGAGAGTATTAATTGCAATTTCATTGTATTTCATGACAAACTAAAAAGCTGGCAGTGTTTCACATTATAAACTCAAATTGTTATGAAAATCTCCTCTATTGGCAGCTGTATTTAGAAGTACTAAATCCCAGCTAATATTAACTAATGGGCAGTTTCTTCTCCCCTTGAAACCAAAGGTATTTTTCTGACGATAAGGTAGGACTTGCTCAGAGAAGGGATGCCATTATCTTCCTGGTGCTTTCTGCAGTTCTGCTTTCCCAGCATCCAATTACAATGTAAACATTTGCTTTTCTTATCAGCTCTGTGCTGGAGCAAACAAGGTTTTAAGAAGATTTTCAGAGTGGCAGAAGGATATAAGAAGAAAAGAACAAGGACGGCATAGTTAAAAGAGGAGGATGGGAAGATATAACTGTTAAATTTTCTTTTATTTAATTACACAGTATACTACAAAACCTCAATGTTAATTCATTCAAAAGGATAATTGAGTGCAATAGACATGGGTAAATACGTGCCTTAGACTCACAGGTGTTTATAAATTTTAAAACTTAAAACCATCCTTATTTACCCCAATATTAATGCATGTAAAATCTACATATTTTATAATTGGCCTGAAAAAAATTATAACAAATATTCAAAGGTGGTAGAAGAGAAGCCAGATACAATCTCACTGAATGTTATGGGAATATGACTTCTTGTTTGGAGTTTCCCTCCTACAGGCTGCTAGGCTGTGTGCTGTGATTCTTCTGAAAATCTTTGCAAAATTATATGGAAATCATATGGAAAATGATATGGAAATGCATTTATTTGAAGCAATTATATATATATTTACAGCCTATGATTCATGCTTTATTTGCTGATAAAGTTTGTTTGGCATCAAGTCTCCATCACTGAATTTAGCTCACTTTGCTTACACAGAATTTAAATAACAAGGTACATCAACAACTACATTTAAGATTAACATCAAGTTGAATATGAATGCACAATCCTGTAATTAATTAAGAACATTGCATGCTCCTATTGAAGGACATGTCAATGGATTATGAATTTTTTCTGGTGATGATTCTGTACAGATACAATTCTACAAAAAATAGTGATTGCAACAGAAGAGAATATGGTTAGAAAATCTGAGGGATAAAATTTGTGACACTTGAAAAGCAAGAGAGGTTTTTGGTGACTTTTTATGCAGGTAAGTCCACTGCAAATGGCAAAAGTATTTCAGAATGGTAAGAAAACTGTAGGTGTTGTTAAAACAAAACTCCCTCATCCCCACTATGTCTGTTCAGAATTCTGCTTTACAGGAATCACAATAACAGTGACAATAACTCTATTATCTTTACAGTGCTCAGAATATGAAAGTGCTTTGCAAGTAAATCATGACTGAGCCATAATTGAGTGCACTGAGTGTTTTGTGCCAGACAAGATGACACAAGTTTTTTCTGCAGGCTTGCCTACCCTTTGCAGAGAAGAAAGAGTTGTGTGAGAACAGCGCAGTGTTTGAACTGTAGCTACTCTCTGCTGTCCTGAGACATATTCTACTTTCTGTCAGAGGCTGCTACACCCAGGACAGAGGACCGAGAGAACAAAAAAAACCCATTACAAATCTGTGCTGTGGGCACACATTAATAAAGGATACACCTCCTGGCCTTTTCCAGCCCCTGCTCCAGGCAGCAGCCTCTGCAATCTGTGGGGTTTCACTGGTCCTGCTCCTGCCTGTAAGGAAAGGAGCCACACTGCAAGGAATGCATGAATTTGATGAGAAATTTTTCCACCATGCACCATTTTTGATTAATTGTTGCTTTCTTCTCTACTCTGAATGTCGTTTTAGCATGCCAAGAATGCCAGAGTTTTAGTGGTCAAATACAGCCAAGAGCATTCTTGGAAAAAGTGTGACTGAAGAGAAGGACAAAGTGTAACACATGGTATGTGAAACAGAGGGTGAGAGGTGAAGGGCTAGAACATCTCAGAGTGTGGAAGTAGCCCTTACTGGATGATCAATACTTCCTTATTCTGATTTCAGTTTTGTCTTAAATAACCTCAGACTATGTCAAAGTGTAGATATTTCTTTTGTCAGTAGATTTTTCTTATTGTCCCTGCAGAGCACCCTATTTTGTCACTGTTTCCATCAGCATATCTGTAGGTGTGACGGTGTTCAGAGCAGCACCTTCATTCTTTGCTGTGGCCAGATTCTGCACCTGTAGAATTTCTATTATTTCCCTTCCAAGCACACCAAATAGGTTGTGACAGACTTGGCAAAGATAATATCTGATGCAGGAGGACCTGCAGTAAGTGAATTGTATTCCACTGTGAGCTTAAGGAATTGTAGCGCAGTACATGGGGAGCTCAGCAAGAGGGATAACTCAGGTAGAAACCTGCCCCCAGAAGCTTTGTTCCCATCCTTTGCTGCTCCTCAGGGGCATTTTCTGCAGTAGGATGCTCATTTCTCTCCTCTCGTCTGATCAGTGAGACTCAGCCATACTCTGTGAAAGTGTTTCAGTCTGCCTCATCCCTGGATTCACCCCTCTTTGTTTGCCGACTTGTACCTCTGGTACCATTATTTCTTTGGCAACACATCCTGAAAACATAAAATGTCAGGGATCAAGTGGTGAATTATAGCAATAAATCTACCAATATTGATACAAGGCAAATAGAGGCACAGCAGAAATGTTAAATCCCACTTTTGTGAGGTCATCTGAGATTACAGACTTACTGTTCTTGAATCACCCATTCACAAATGTCTCCGTGTGGTGCTGCTCTCTGTTAGTTTTATTCTTTCTTGCCTGATTTGTTTTAATGGTGGAAGTAAAAAAGAGGCTGATTTATTTGAAGCAAATAAAATTGTATGGGAAAAGATGTGGACAGGTGGTGCAGGAGACTTCCAGAGATAGTACTCTTCAATCAATCCTACCAAACGTTTGCCCAATTTGTTTCATTTATAGTCTCCACTTTTCAGTAAGAGTGTGAAATATGTTCTCTGTTGCTTTCCCTGCAAGAAAGGCAGGGATGTACAGTAGTGAGGGAAGGGGAGGTCACCAAGATGACATGGGGTCTGGAACACACGATGGATGAGAAGAGGCTGGGAACAGCATTCATTCAGTCTTATCAGCAAAAGGGTGAATGAATATCTTTTTGTTCTTTTTAGTTGAGGAATGGGAGGTACAGACAAGGTAGACATCAACTCACAGAAACACACTGACAGCTTGGTCACAAGCTGCAACAAGGGCAGTTCTGACCAGATAGTAGATGTCATCTCTAAGTTACAGTGATTCTCTGTGCAATTAATGGATAAACAGATATGACTAGATACGAAAATTATTTAATGTTCTGATAATTAAACATTGTTGAAAGCCAGTTTGGCCACAACGAACTTGTGTAAGTTACACTTACACATGTATTTTCATATTTTTTTTCTTGACACCGCTGTAGATGCGATCTATTAATCCAGTGGAGAGTAAGAAAAATAACAACTGTTTTTTATTAAGAGCAAGAGATTAAACAAATTCATTGGACCTGAAACTGCATGAGTAGGTGAGGCAACATTCCAGTTCATCTTAGTTCCAAAATACGCCTTCTCACACTGAAGCTCCACAGCAGGATATGAAATCACAAACATCACATCACCAGAACAAATGCTCATTGCAAGATTGTGAAGGCAGGACACCATAGATCAACAGCTCCTGAGAGCTGCTGGGTTTGGACTTTTCTAAAGACAAATGAAATCTTTTATGGCCTGTCATTTTAAAATGAACCCAAAATAAAGAAAAAAAATATGGCTGTGCAGAAATTGTAATTTAATATAGAGAATTGGCTAAAAAGCAAAAAAATCTCCCCACAAATGCTCCTGCAAATGGGCCATGATTCAATAAACTGCTTAATCATAAGCTTAGCTTTAAGCCTAATTCCACACTGGTTTTACAAAAATTTAAGCACTTTGTTAAACTTATCTAAGAATGCACCTGTTTTGCTATTCTGGACATATTCATTTGCATTTTTAATTAATCCATTTCAGACTCAATCACATCTCTCTACGTTTGCTTGCAATGCACATGCACACAAGTGAATGTCTAACCTTTTGAGCCAACCAAAAAAAGCTTCCGAAGGTATACAGGTGGATATTGGCATCAGCTAGCTTTTTAATATGTTAATAACTCTGGATATTCTTATGCAGCACACTGTGTGAATTAAAAGATGCAATGTCTCCCGGTAGCCTAATAGCAGCACATTTCAATTTTTAAGTAAAATTGGTTAATATAGATAGTTAACAAAATTACATTTAGACAGAAAAGGTGTTGGAAAAACCTGTTGTGGGCTGTTGGGTATCCCATTGGAACACACACAACCAAACCAAATATAATCAGAAGGTGTTCTGCTGTGAAATGATTCACTCAGCTCCTGCCACCCATGTTTTTGGCCAAGATAACTGGTTACTTGGCATCATCGCATGTTGTATAGATTCTCAGAAGAAGGTGCCAAACCCTTCTTATTTTAGCATTATTAGCGTTATAGCTTTCCCTCTTTTGTTGTGCAGGACTTTGTTGTTGGTTTCAAAACACTTGATGTTGGCTGTGGTATGCAGAAGCCCTCAGCCTGGGAAAGAGTTCTCCCATCCCTGCAGTTCCCAGCAGCGGCTGTTGTTTTTTCTCCCCCGGTTGCACGAGGATCGTTCTGCTGCCTGAGTGCTCATGACTGCTATGCACTGCATCAGGAGAGTATCCTGGACAGTCCAGCTCCTGCCTGGCTCTGCTTCTTTGGTTGTTGTTGTTTGTGTTGCTTAGGGTACCAAGTCATTTCGGCTACAGCTTCTTCCCTTCCTGCGCTTCTCTAAATTCTGCTACTACCCCCTGCTGTAATCTTGTACTTGTAAACTAAATGAATTGCTGCTAGACGAGCCAAATGAGCCTGCTGGCGACATACAGGGCACTATCTCCCTAGAAACACCCTCTGTAAACTGAAACCAGCCAGCCAGCACCAACAAAATCCTTGCATCCATTCTGACACGTAGACTCAATTTTTTAGTGGAGAAGCAAAGAAAAATCTTCCCTGGGATAATGGATTTTGAATTAAATAGACCAGTCTTCAGGGTGTCAGTTTTTCTCAGCTGGTAATGAATCCTCAAATCCCAAAGAGTTTATTTGAAAATGTACAGATGGAAAAGCCAACAGATGAGAACATATGCAAGTTTGCGCAGTTGTTTATTTCTAATTTACACAAACATTTTCATATGGGTAGGTGCTCCTGAAACCTAACATTGAATTTCAAATGCCCCGTTTAAACTTAAACATTCTGCATCAAAAAATAAATCACAGGCGAGAAATTGGCACCGATTTCAATAGAATCTGTCAATTTATACCAGGTGAAAGTGAGGTTTTAAATTTCTTAGACTCCTCTGTTTCTTGTAACCACAACTCTGAGTAGATGGTAGAGTAGCGCAGATCCTCAGTAACTTAGGAATGATGGATGGTGTTTCTATGGGATATACTCTCTCTCTGAGCTATAAAACATAGAAAAGGACTGTTCCACCAGTTTTTTAAAGAATCTGGAGGGCTTCTCTTCTCCCTGGTGTTGTGCATATGGAGAAGGCATCAAATCAAATGTCTGTCATTCTTATTGGAAAAATTCTCACTTACTCCAGTATTCAGTAGGTCACCTTTAAGACATCTGTGTAGTCTCATGAGACTATGCCAAAAAATTAAGGAAAAAATGGTCCTCTTTTTTTTCCATTTGAAAGTGACAATAAAGCATCTTTTTTCAATAAACTCACATTAAGTGAGAGTTAGATAAATAAACTGTGGCATTTCAAAGTACTCTGTATAAATTATAATCTAACTGACCCTTTGGTGTTTGGGCTATTTTAGCTCAAAGGATACCTACAGCAGAACTCTAGGGTAAGTCCTAACAAAGACATTTTTCCCTGACCATAATCACAGGGAAAATCTATCAGCTAGAATGACTAAATTTCAAGTACTCTCCTTTTATCCTTGTGAATTATTCCACCTTTTTCAAGAGTGCTCTCCATAGCTGAGAAGAAAGAACCACTACAAAATCATTAGCTTCACGTGCTTGAAGATAACATGCCTCACTCCAGTTTTATAAGATATTCGTGGCTGAAAACAGATGACGATTTCTGAATGCTCCTCTGTTCTCTGCAAGCTCAAAAATCCTACAGTTTTGTTTGCATATTCCTTCTTCTGAGACCTCTTTCTCTCCATTAGAATAATTTATTTTCCTGTAAAGCTCCGCTTTAGGATTTCTCAGGCTGATGTTTCAGATAAAGGTTAGGTGATCCTTCCTGAATGTAAAAACAATGCCTACAAAACCAGCACATGGCTTCCTCTTTTTAATCCAATCCTTTTTTATATGTAAGCCTGTATAAAATGTGGTCACAAATTCTATGTAAATCTATGAGAGGAATATGAATGCAGGGGAGCTCCCTGCTTTAGGAGAAAATATCCTTTTAAAATGAAATGGAAGTACAACACACAAAAAGTAAAATATGTTCTTTCCTTCCATGAATTTCAACATTTTTTGGCTGTTAGATAAATGAATGCTTATACAAAAATTATAAACAAAGTCAAAATAGTGTAATAATTTCATTTCTGATAAAAGTTTTCAGATGCTGTCCAGGACTAGTGTTGTGAGTAGACAAAAGCATTATGTTTTGGTTTTGCCTGATGTGACATCTTTGAGACCAGCTGCCAAATAGCACAAATGAAAGTAAATCTACTGTTCCTCAAAGCCAATATAATCTTACAGAGCAGAAGGGGTAGCGAAATCTGTTAGATGAAAATAATACAGGGCAGCTAGAAGAGGAAGAAAAAGAGAGACACTTCAAGAAGATTGACTTTATTTATTCTTACAAGGTCATTTGACCATCTGACAACAGGCACTGAGGCACAATATATAGTTGTACCATGCCTTTTAGCTATTTTTTACAGATACAGTATAAGTCGTGTCCTTCTGTGTAGTCCTTCTGTCATCGGACTACATGAGCTGGAAGAAGAACACCGCAGACTCTGGGCTAGCGAGGCAACAGCCCTTGCAAAAAATTCAAATCTACTTCTTCCCACTGTGCCTAAGTGTACTCCATTCTCAGGCAATATTATTTTTTCTTTTTATTCTTCTTATTTATTTTTCTTTTTCTAAAATTAATTTCTTACTGTGTCACTCATTATTCAAAGATATGATACTGGGTTTACAAAAATTATTTTCTTAAAGAGTAAAATAAAAAGTTCTGAGATGTTAAAGACATAGGATAACTCAGGCTGGAGGGACATAATTTAATTCTGGGCAGCAGGGTTATTGGTTAAATACCAACAAATAAGTTGAGTTATTTACGGCTTTATTCAATAGGATCTTAAAAACCCACAGAGATGGAGGCTGCACAATCTTTCTGGGCAGCTTGTTTCACTGCCTAACTGTCCTCATAGTGAAAAAATATTCTTAATAACAAGGCTGAAAACTGTTTTAACACACAGGTGTTGACTCACCTTCCCATCATGGGAAGGTGCTGGAAGCCCCATGATCTCTTCTTCACCCTCCCCATAGGTAATGGGCACTGCTGTCAAGTCCTCCAAAAACGACTCTCCTTCAAACTAAGCAGCCCCAGATCCCCAGGGATTAACTAATTTAGAAGGTTAGGAAGGCTTCCATTTAGAACTAAACTGGAAGGTTAATCTGTAGATAGGCAAGAGGTGCCCTTGGTACCTCACATACCTCATTAGAAATGGCTCCAGATTTAAACAAGCAGCAGAACAACAAGTAGGATAAAACAGGTTGGGTGACTGGGAAAACCCTGCTTTGGTAACCACGCTTGAGAACTCCATGTATTCTTAGTGCTTCAAGAGAGAAAGTATGGACCATTCCTTCCACTTTACAAACTGGGATGCTGGTCTCCAGTTAGCCAAGAATAAAATCCAGTTCTGGAGAACTTGCGTTGTCTTGTCTACCAGAGTAAATGGCAAGATAAGCTGTGCTTTGGATTTTGTTCCAGCTTAGGAGCTGTTTTTTTTTAAAAAAGATTTGTAACTGTGAAATTTTTGAGAGGCCTTTAGAAAGGCTAACAGATTTTTTATGGAAAATCTTAAAAATATCTATAAGTCACGAAAAACTAAAAGACATGACAGAAAATTCTCAGGGAACACATTCAGTACTTAGATCAATGATGTAATTTTGAGAGAAATATGTGATTTGCTGCACTTTTATGATCCTTGAGAAGATTCAGTTCCGGCCATGACTGGAAATCTTAGTTCAACTTTAACTGTGAAGTGTCTATTCACTGCCATAATAAAGATCAACCCTGAACTGCTCTCAGTGCTTGAAGACTTGAGAATTGGTGCTGTTACTTTGTCTTTTAATTTATAGACTGTTCATACTGAAATGTTTAAACAAAGAATAAAATTGCCACAAAAACAAACTCCATTCCTGCTGTTACTATGCTGATTTTTAGAGACTCTTCTCCTTACTATTGCTAAACAATGTAAGATTTAAAACTGTAGATTTTTTTCCCCTGTGAATTGTCATTAACCGACTTAATCCCATCAAACTACGTCAAAACTCAGTTTAGCTCCAAAGAAACATATCTTTATGTACAGACCTTCATCTATTGCTTTCCTCATGTAATTTGGATTTCACTGTTTTCAGATATACATTAGTCTTACTGTACAATACAAAACACAGAAACATACAGTGGCATTTACTTTTGCTCACCATCTTTCTCTTTAAATGTTGTAATGAGAACACAGTTGTTTACCAGAAGGCAAATTGTTTAAATGTAGATGTAGAAAAGCATCTTTAAGATGAAGCTCCAGTGGAAATCATATGGAAAAGTGAATATGAAGGGCAGCAGGAGTTGACAGATGGCAGGGGTATATGGCAAAGCAAGTATGAAATTAAAAGCTTTGGAGTCACGGCAAACAATTAATTAAAGGTATGCACTGGCTCACTGTGGTACAAATTGCTACAGATGCAGTGCAGTGCTATACATAGAATAGCCTACATTACCGTGATTTGTTCATTTATATGAAGCCTTACCTCAGCTGTTTATTTCAGAAAGAGATGTGACCACAAGGAAATGCAACTTCAGAAGGTGACTCTGGCCTGTAATGACAACCCCCCTCTCCCAGAATTTGCCTCTCCCCACCCCTTCACCCTGTTGACAGCCCCTCACTTCCTCTTCCAGTTCAAGCGCAGACTGGCAGTTCTCAGGCTTCAGATCTGCCGAGGTGAGTGGGCTCTGCAGCTTGTCTTGCAGAGACACCCTTCGGATTACTCCCAAAGCACCGAAGAGTCACAGAGCATGAGCAGCTACTTCGCTGCTAGCTATGAGAGCAGCACCAGTGCTCAGGACAAAAAATCCCTGTGCCTTGCCTCCGGAAACACCCACAGGAACTTGGTTTGAGGAAGAAGTCTTCAAAATAGCTCCCTGTTTTCCCCGTCTGCCTGTGTAATGAATAAGAAGGCC